>PNEQ01070070.1:0-40484 GCA_003012365.1 Medauroidea extradentata | reverse complement strand
TACACCAGCTACCACGGAAACACATTAAGCCACACTGCGCGCGGGCCTGTGGCGCCAGACACTCGACCTTCGGCAAGGTCATGGGAGGAGGGGGTAGCTACACTGCGCACTGGCCACACAGACAGTTGTGTTACCAGTCGAGCGGAAAATTCTATGGTCCAACTTAGGCGGCGGTCCAAAATCGGCTACTCTCCCCTATTAGTTTCAGCTCGCAGCAAGAGAATAAGATTTTGCGTGCATTGAATACTAACATTTTGATTCAATATAGGTAACTGTTATTATCTGGTTATTAGAAATTTTGTGCACTTTCGTAACTTTATTACTGGGTTCTACAAATACGTTTTCTATCTTCATGTTTGAATAATACAAATGGACATGTGTCACTTTTGCATTTACTAAATTATGTGTGCGCTGCATTGGTTCAACCAATATACAGTATCTGGTCGCTTGAGGGAGGTGTGACTACATATTTTTACGACAGGAAAATTTGGAGATATCATAATATTACTTTACGTACTAGAAAGTTTAGACTGATGTTTACAAGTGGAAATAAAAAAGTCTAATTTTTTTGGAAAATTAAAAATATTTTTCAGCCATTGCAATTTTCTAGTATAATGCGAACGTGAATAGTTTATAAAATAAATACTGAATAATCGTTCCATTGACAAAGTGTAACATGTATATGACTCAATTTAGAAAACAATAGCTATGTTTGCTTATTAAAGTTGGTTGAGAAGTTACCGACTGAAAAAACTTGTCTTGGAAACTGGTAACGCAATTATAATATCAAGTAGTGTAAAACTGAAAGAAATATTGACGTAAATGTATTAACACAGGAGTTAATAATTTGTTACTGTAAAATATTTTTCACATTTGGAAATGTGTCAATATCATAGTATTAGAAAATAAATTAAACTAATTTGTTGAGAGTCATATTTTTTTTCTTATTTTTACAATTCCACACATTCATTCACTTAAGTTATACACGCGTGTTTCGTAATATATCCACACATAATTGTTTTGTCTTGTGAAGATGCAGAGGCAGTTTAAATTCTACCTCATTAATTTATCTACTATAAAGATAATGACACCTAGTCAGATTTTATTATTTAAGAGATAAATCAATCACACTCCATGTAAGTGTTCACTATTTATTTTATTCTGTGACTTAAACAAAATAATCGTAAACTTATTACCACAGGAAGGAAATCTTTCTTTAACAGGCTTATGCTCCTGGCGCATGGACGATGTATCGTGCCACGCTATTCATTTCTACGCCAAACAACTTAACTTATTGACAATGTTTTTATCTACGAAAATGATTAGAGCTTAAATCTATGGTTCTATCATTTTAAAAAATGCAACACGCTTGTTAGAAAAATGTTTTGGGCACCCTCAAAATTTGCTAAAAACTGCTTGTTTACACAGCTCTAACTAGAAAAATTCCACCTGGATTCGAAAAACACAACGTTGGTTGCATGCGTTGGACTACAAACTTTCCAAGAATAAAATTGTAGGTTAGCCGCTTTAAGTCTCATAGGAAAAAAAGAGTAGTACAAAAACACTGCCCGTCACGAATAGAAGGAAAGTTGAACCTTATCGCTTCACCGTCTCCATGCATTAAACGCGGAAAAGTACATCCGGTCTTAAGACAATCCTACATGCAGTGATTTTAATAAAATTGTCGTAGCTACAATTGATTGAAAAATAAAATTTCTTTCTCAAGAAAAAATTAAATAGGTAGAGGCAGAAGTAAATATTAATAAAGCTAAAAGCGAAGTGAATTAAAGGGAAAACATTTTTGAGGTTCTCTTCAGAGCTCGAGCTCAATATCGTAAACCGAGTGGGACCAGCTTTATCCGAGATGAGAGATTTTATGAGGTCGTTATGGAAACGGGTGAAATTGAAATAAAATTTAAGTACCGTATTTTATCCTTCTTTCCTCTGCCGTTTAAAAGGTGAAAAATAATGCAAGAAAACTTCCTCTGTATTGGTTTCCCGAAGTCGAATATTTTCTATTTTAAGCAAGAATATAAATCAGAATGTATGTTAAAACTAAATGATAAAATGCGAATGTTATAAAATTGAAGTCACCTAAATTGTTTCGGACACAAACATTAAAGGTATGATTGGAAGACAATAAAATATATGTTACACAATGGCCACTATAAGTTTATTGCCGTTAACATCCGTCAGCAAAGAAAAATAATGTTGTTTATTTTAATTGTATAAGTGGAAAATTGGTTTCATTCAAACGTCTACATGTCAAATGAATTGTTGCAATTCAATATTGATAAAGACACATCACGATAAATATTAAAACGGTGACGGCAAAAATATCGTACTCGACGTGCAATGCATATACTGCACACGTGAATAAACAAAACCTGAAATTTATTTTGTGGCCGGACATTTACACGAAACAAATAATAATGTATTGTGGAATGCAATATTTCAAACGTATTTTTAATATATGTGTTTCATTATAATACCTATATTTTTGGACAAACTCTATTGCTGTAGAATGTTAATTGTCTTTTAAAAAACATTATTTTCTGATTGAAACAAATATAAGCTACAACTTGCACCGAGTTCCGAAAATATAAGTAATGGCTGTATACCAAGAGAACAAAAATAAAAAACAGAAAATTAACTAATGGCTCAAAAAACTTTAAAATGACAACAAAATAGAATGAAAGCAAGAATAAAACAAACAAAGAGACTGGAATGAATGTGTATACGCAGGCAACACAGCAAAAATAGCCGAAATAAAAGAAGACGGCTTTTTTTATCGCCATCATCTCAATTGTCATGTTAGAACGATTCTTTCAATGAGAGCAAGATACAAGCTAAAGAAATATTTTGGATGTACGCCATTGCAGCAAATGGTGTGTCACAGAAAATCCAGAGAATACTTTCAAACCAACACAGAAGTAATCAATCAAAAGGAACTTGTTTGCAACTGGTAAATAAAGGTAAACGTATACAATTCCACAATTAATTCAGTCAGTGATTTACAACAGACAGACAAATCAATCCGTCGTTTCTTTTGTTTTGTCTATCTGTTGTAATTTTTTTTTCGTACTAACTGACGGAGTTCCATCCGTGGAATAATCTGAGTTATTAATTTAATTATTCTTTAGTGTCTTTTTCGATGCTTGGTTGCTGGTTTGTGATATTTTCTTGTAAATCACTGACGGAATTAACTGTGTAATTGTATATGTTTGCCTTTGTTTACCAGTTACAAACAAATTCCTTTTATTTGTTTACATGTCTGTTTGTTTGGGTGCATAATCTGGTTTTCTGTGACACACCATTTGCTGTACTGGTGCATGTCCAAAATACTTATTTAGTTTGTAATTATCTCAATTGTTTTGTTACTTTACAATTTGTCTGCTTTTGGGTTTTCTTTTCATAGATATTCCCACAGTGTTATCCTTTTCGGGACAGTAGGTATTCTGTAGTATGATGACAGCATCAAATACTTAATTAGCTTGTTTTTTTTTTTTTTTTTTTACTGCCGAGTTCCTTTACTTTACTGAGAGTTTACAGTGACTTAGCCACGTTCGTTCGCAATTTCGTACGTCCATGAAAGTGGATATAATTGGAATGCATAAAGGTAACTGTACCAAAACTTCTGCCACAACCGATGCTGGGTCTGGTCATGGCACGTGACAGTGCAAGCAAGCACTGTATTATCGAAGTTTCGATCGGAGTACTCTCCTTAATTATCTCATTTTAATTTTAGGTGCACACAGTAAAATTCCAGTAGTAAAGCTTCTTCTGTAATAGTGTCAAAATTTTGTATATATTAGTGAAGTGGCACACGTTTGGATATCTTGTGACATTAGGAACAGAAAAATCTGTGTTTACTAAACTTGGTAAAAATTTCAAAATGGTCACCGTCAAGTTAGGTTTTCCTTACATTGTATTTATGAGAATGTACAGAATATATATTTTAAACGAACTTCCAATCATTTTCTACCAATTTACAAGCAATTATTTTAATCATTTTGCAGAAGTTTAATGCTGATACGAAGCTCACCTAATAATTGCCTTTCGAAAATATCCCTGTTAATAATTTAGTTTTATTTTCGGCCTGTTCAATCCAGTATTTTCACTGCTACTGATTTCTCAGAAACTTAAATGATTCAAAAATCATTTTTAATATCTTTAAAATATTATTATCCTTTGGTAATAACACCGCAGCTTTTTGATATGTTTTTTTCTATTCCTCTAATAATTTGTTGGATTCTTTGAAGATGATAACTTATATGTTTATCGTTTAAAATAGATTGCTATGAAAATTATAACGGATAATTTTAAAACAATTCTTTCATAGCCATCATATTGATATTTCAAAATGGCGTCTGTGCAAATGTAAACATCGATTACGCATTCGCTAGGTTAAGGGTGTTCCATGAATGTGTCACGTACTTAATTCCCATATATTTTGAACGAAAAATAATTTCTTGACACAAGAAACCTGACTATAGGTAAAATTCTCTCTATATATTTTGTGGCCGTTTCCATATTTATTTGAAAGTTGGATAGTTGACGCCTTCAAGTAGAATACCTGGTACTGTTAGGCTAGGATAATCCTGCGGTGTTTCACAATTTTTACGTATTAGGGAAGCAAACTAAACGAACCTGTGGGCAATAAATTTAACCGGAATGTGTATCGAAAAACTCTTTGAGTATAAAAAAGTTTTGAACACATCTAAATACTTTACATCAATTCAAAACATTTTGCTCCAGTGGGTTAGTACGCTATCTACTTGATCACAAATGTGTGTTGATAAGTATTGTTTCTTAAGCCCTCATTCAATAGTTTTTTTTAATTGTTGCGGAGAATATGAATTAATTTTAACAGAATACTTTTAAAAATTTTATACTAGGCGAGCGCAGTTTAAAAATTTGCGAATGTGTGTAGGCCGTATTAAACATAATGCACACTTTAATAGTAATTTTTTTTCATTGGTTTAGTTAATTTTCATTACAAAATCTGCAATACATTAGGTGAAAAAATTTACATAACTGTTGGTAAAATTATAACTCAAAAAATAAGTGTCAAATCAATGTATCGATTCTTTCATATAGGCCCTAGAATTTAGTTTCCACTTAAAAAATTAAATACGTGAAATATTACATGAAATGGTCTTAAAAATACGTCATAAATTCAATTGATTTTGTTTTTACTAGATTCCGTACACAAGATGCTCTAATCATGTTGTATAATGTTTTTCGTTGGTGTATACGTGATATTTCTCAGTCGTATATGTGCATATTACTTTACACTGTAGGAATTTCACATTTTGTCAGGAAAATAAATTTTCCAGACACGTTATGAAATAGGCTATTGTCTAAAATTTGTGAGATAACTAACATACACATACTCACACTGACAGCAGTCGAGATGGTTAAAAACTAGTACCCGTGATTGACAGCCTGTCCAATCGATTTTCATCGAACACGCAAACCTGATAGCGAAGTATAGGAAATTAAAATGATTGTATGAACCACGAGTTTTGTAGCACTGCCATTGGTGACATATCTTTCAATACGTTAAAGAGTATTCTTTACAAACCGAAGGCACTTGTAAGCGAATGAAATAAATGCCGGAAACTTAATTCCCTAGAATTCCAGTGTACTACAACTGCATGGATTTAATCGAGTTATACTTATCGCTTTGTATATCTATAGCAGTTATAGAGGACGAAAATTCCGTCTTTTTTCCACTCATGATTATTTAAAACGCGTTTTCTTTCAGTTAACAAAATTCGAGTAATGTTTCCATAACTGTAATAGTTTAGTTAGAGTAAAAATTTAAAAACATTTTATACACTTGTTCATAATATATTAAATGTAATTACTAAGACGTTTTATAATTGATGTTACTGAAAATTAATTTGGAAAAAAGTAAACCCTTGTTTCTTTTATTTTAAAAGAAACTTTCCTTTGCATAAATTGTAGAGTTCTTATTGGTAACTCTGCCCGTTACACGTTATCAATGTTATTTACATTTTGTGAAGAATATATTGATATAATTACTTAATATTAATCATATTCTTTAATAATCAACATAGTATAAAATGGTAGCAAAATGACTAAAGGCATTCGGTCACATAAATTATAGTGTGCTACGGTTAACGCAATATGTCACATATGTATATCCATTCCAAATTTTTTTTATCAAAAAAGAAGGCCTTGTTTCATCACGAAATTTATTTTCATTTGTGATTACGAACTGTGTTTGAGAGATTAGTCAGCTCGTAGGTTCGATGACTGCGGACACATGGGTCAGCAAAGATAAATAAGGGCGCGGACTGTGTGTATGTCTTGAAACAAGGCGTACTTCTGACACACGGGAAGTGTTTTTAGTAATGATAGTAAGTACCTAAGACCCATCCACTTTACCCACGGATGAGTTTATGAAGGCTAACTCGGTCCACCAAGAACATAGAAGCAGATTACCCAAGGGTCAAATTTGGTCTCTCGTGCAGTTACGGAAAGCGATGGAGGCCTCTGGCAAAGTTGTGCCCCCTAGGGAGACATAACCTCACTTGGAAGCTAGCTGATATAGGTAACGAGGCCAGGTAGCATTAGCTCATGTCTACGAGGGGAAGCGTGACTGAAGGTAATGTAACCTTGGGGGCATCACAAGTCTTGACTATACCAGTAAGCTTATAATTGAGGAGCAAACATTCAAAACGAGGCATGTCCAAACATTCGAAAATGAGTTGAACACAATTTACAAGTAGACTATGAGAGCTAAACATAAGTATAATTACAGATACAATAAACTTTATTAATGTTGTATTTTAAATATAATGTTTTTTCATAGGAACTATTATTAAATATGAGTCAGCGGTATGAGCACTTGCTTACTATTCATCACTGCTACATGTGGTGTACTAAGTGACGATTAATAAGCGACAGACTGGCTGTGAAGGTACAGTAAGTTAATCTTCCCGCTCTTCTGATATTAATCCCTTGGATGTTAGGATAAGGGATAGACCTAAGTTCTTTGACATATACAACCCCAATAAGCGACACAAGCAATATACATACGTATCAAGCACTTCCGAAAACAACCCGGAATGTTTCAAAGGATGCGTGAATTCTTACTACGACGAAGGCCACAAGATTATATTAAACGTCTCGTGGAGCTTCTCGTGTAGCGATTGCGAATGAGAAAATGAGAAACAAGTGCTCGTAGTTATTAACGGCAAAGGCGCACGCCCATCTTTAATTAAGATAGTGTTTTTTAACCTAAAATATTTTTAATTTTGATTATCTTCTTACTACAAACATTCCTGAAGGGACATCAACATTTTTGACATATCAGGTTCTAAATGTTAGTCTACTCCACCTTTTCTTATATTGCTAGATAACAAACTACTCACGCGTTATGACGTTTGTTAGAAAGTGAGAAATAACACAATCATTCTTATCTTTCAACCAATGTCATATAACATTGGTATAATTTACTATATAACAATGTTAAAAAGTGTCATATACTAATAATTAAGGCAAAAAATACAAAGAATGTTGATACGCCTTCAGAATGTTCGTAGCGGGGAAAATATTGTAAATTAAAGATGGCCGTGAGCCATTGCTTGTAAGATATTGGTTTTTGAACCCGTATTTATTATAAATGTTTGTCTTGTTTTGTGTTTAGTAACTCCTCTCAAATATTGGAAACCATTATTTTAACTATGTGTATGCATACCCATATTTTTTTTATATTTAGTAGATCTTTAAAGCATGATCAGGACCGACCATCAAATTTTAAAGTTATTACTAAGTATAATTTAAATTTTTCCGTAGTAAAACATAATTGTAAGTGACTATCAAATTAAAAAATAAAACATTGCTGTGATTATTTTTTCTTCGCCTCGCGCATAACGTTAATTATTTTAAAAATAATAACATTGTTTCTCCCTACGATGGCATTCAAAAATGAAAAAAGGCTTTAAATTGACATGGTCACTAAAACTTAACAGGAGAAAATTTGACAGTTCTAACAGATGTGTGTGTGTGTATATATATATATATATATATATATATATATATATATATATATATATATATATATATATATATATATATATATATATATACTTCTTAATTAGATAATTCTTTAATATTTTATACTATTTAATAAAATATTTTAATTATTAGTAATTGCCTCTTTCATTGATTTTAAACTCAAACAGGAGATTAATAAAAATAGAGTATTTAAAAAAATGTATAATTTATGTAACATAATTAAATATTTTTTAATATTTAGAATGGCAGTCATGTAAATTAAAAACAACTATGAAAATGTGAAAATATTTTAAACACTTATTTTAAATAGGTGCACTCCAATTCCATGAAAAATTGGGCACGTCACAGTATACCTGATGAAGAGGGGCATATAACTATGGTATACCTCATGACTTCAGCAATATATGAATCACTATCTCAGGTGAAGATCACCAGCGCATGCGATATCGCATTATCCCAGCTGTAACACGGAAGCGTATTTAGCGCCTGCATCATCAACACCAATTGCACTCACATGCATCATGTGCCAACGTAATTGCGGTAATAATCGCCGTGAGCGCGTACAATGATACATGCGGAATTAAAAATAATCTAGAAATATTTAAGTTTATTTCCGCAGCAGTAGTTTTCCTACACTTAGAAAAACGGCAGCGCAGTCATTTTAACGTTATTACAAAAGACTCGAATAAGGCAACAATGTTTTACCCTATTTTATTTTGGATACTTTTCAATCAATTTGCTGTTACTTTTAGAATACTTCATAACTTAGACTAGACAAATCTCCATTCATACAATTAGAAATATATATATTTAAAGTACATCCGGTATTTCATAAGTAAAACTAACGTAGACTGACTACAGCAAATTACTCTCTGTAAATTCAATTTGTAATTATATACTAGTTACATTTCACTTCTAACTTATGATCGCATTAGTGGATGAGCTCATGAATGTTTTAAACACTTTATAAACATGGCGAAGGATGAATAAAAATAAATATTTATTCCATTATTTAGAATAAGCAATTGATTAACAAAATGGTTACAACTGCATTCGATACACGACATGCTGTAAAATTTCAGTTGACAGAATAATTAAGTGATTCTTAGACTGATATGTTATTTCAAGAAACTACTCCGGGTTATTGTCGAGAAACTAGTCATGTTCATACGCAAGATTTTTAGAATGGCTCTAAGCTCTTAAAATTACAAACAAAATTCAGACACAAACATGCAACTCATTACAGACCAATCATTCTAAATTTATGCAACCCGAGACTCTAAATATTTCATACAGAAGCCAAGAAAATAAGGCCATTCCAACAGAATAATCAAATATTATTGATCTAGTTGACGGTATATTGCGAAAATATTTTGTGCGGGATTCTTATTGGCTCTGTCAAATGGGGCAACAGTTCTACGTACAAGCGGCAGCCAGTAATCTTATAGCTTAACGTACGTTGCAACCACCAAACAGTCAAGTTTTCCCGCGATAAACCATCAGCTAATTATTGTGCAAATGCGGTGACTTGCTTTGTAGTCACTAACAGCTTGACATGGGTACATTCTGCAGGCAACTGCGTCAAACCAGCCATTAGGATCTGGGGTGGTTTTCTTTGTCCCGCTCTCAACCACATTTCAGGAAAGTGTTAAAATTGTTATCCATAAATTACGATACATTTACATCTTCCTGCATAAAAACAAACGACATAATAAACAAAATGTTTCATTTTATATTTAAAACGTGTGTGTATAGATTTTTTATTTTATTTTACTTGGTTATACACGCAAAGAATACAGGAAACGTAGCCTCATAATTGTTTTGTCTTCTGAACTTCGTGAATAGTTACCAGCTGTAAATAACTTTCGTGTATTGAAGAAGGGCAGCCTAAACACACATTTCTTCACAGTTAAAGTCAACAGGTCAATATTAAGACGTACAGTACTCTCGTACAGAAAAAAACTGCGTAGCCAAGCCCACATACTTGCAGAAAATAATTGTTTACTTTTTCATGATTTATTAAGTAAAGCTAAAACTCTTTGAAAGGCGTTGTACGGAAAACCTCTATAAATTAGTTGCACCTATTATGATAAATTTGCTGACGTACGTGTAAAACACAAACACCGAATGAAAGGAAATAACGACTTGCTCTTACGGCAACATGATTAAATTTTTCAAATGTTTTTCATTTCGCGGACATGAATCCTGACTGCAGCAACAATTTAAACATCATTTAATCTCGCAAGAAATTTATTGATGGAATTGATACACCTTCTCCTGATACAGGTGCTACAGGTGATATACAGAGTCACCACTAAACATGTACGGGAGAGGTTTTACTAATCATAACTTCACACAGAATCAGATTCAGTTGTAACGGACGTGATAATATACGGCGTGAAGAAACTTGAAGAGTAATATGTGTACGTTTTATGAATTGTTGTACGTAAGATACTTGTACATGTGTGAGGAAAAGGTATGAGCAATATTACATAATCATAAAAATTTGCACATAATGTAAGTGACAAAAACGCATTAAAGCAAGGGAATATTTTTTGGTGTGTGCACTTTTTCTCTCCCACTTATGGTAAAAGTATTTGTAAACTCAGACATAACTCAGACTTGTTAAATTCAATTAGAACTAATGGAAGCTTACAAATAAGAATTTATTATCAAATAAACTCTGTTTGGTTTGTTCCTATTATTGTATGTTTATTACTAACGTTGAGTAACGTTGAGTAAAAAAAAAACACGTAGAAAGACACTTTTAGGAAAATAGTTTCGCAAAGTTGCAGAATTATGGGGAATAAACATGCCACATACTCTACGCTGCACTCGTTTACACAACACTAAGTACACAGTTCGTTTACGTTAGTTAAAAACACTTTACCTAGAAAATACTCATATAAATTGAAAGAAAAAGAAACAAGGAATAGTGAACAGATTAAACAGAAAAGTGATGTCACATATATTTATAACCCAAATCTCCAAGATATTTTCTAATTTGTTTGCGAAACTTGTTCAAAGAAGCAAGTGTTTACTACTAACAGTAATTTCTATCCATTCAGAGTGATAAGCAAGAATTTTGGGACAGTAAAGAGAAACTCGTAAATAATCTACGAAACTTTCTTTAAACTAGGATGTTAATAAAATCTACTCCAAAACATGTGATTATATTTTATAACTGTAACGTTTGCTTATTGAAAGGAATGTAAAATTAATCGTGCGGAGAATCGTTTTAGAACGTAATCAAATTTGCAAATTTCTTTCTATCTGACAATAATCATAATAGTTAATTTTTTGGCAAATATTTGTCATGATTAGAGGTACGTACATTTCGCAGATACGTTCCAGGTCAGGTTGAACGCCAATTATGTATACTTCATTGGCATGTCTGTGACTTGCTGGCGGCTGTTACTGCAAGCCAATAGTAAATAAGGAACTAATGCGAAGTGCTATCGCTTGCCACCTGTTTGTACGGTTATAAGCCAATAGATAATCGATTGTGGCCAGTGGGTGTATAGGATTGACAAGTCTGCAGCCAGATGAATCCGCGAAATTGACGTACCTCTAGTCATGATATATAAAATGTACTAGAAATATATATATATATATATTAATTAAAAAATTAATTTGGTCAAAACATTTATTTCAGTGGCAGAGAAAGGAATCGCATAAAATCTCAAATAAATAGACTCGTTAATATTTTTAATTTAAAGTAAATTTATCTGTCTCACAAATATCTGATTATGGGAAAATGAAATTTGTGTAAATTTTTATTTGACGCCAACTATTTTCACAAATTACATTAAGTACGAAAACGTTATGATAAGAAAAAAAATACAGATCTGTTTGAGTAAAATATTTCCTCTCGTTCTGAACAAAATATTTTTGTGCGTGTTTAAGTGACTGCGTCACCTCTTTCGTCAGTAATATAATTTTAGTTCAATAAAGTAAAGATGTGACGAATAACTGCCAATGTGTCTTTATATAAACACTAGCAGTCCCCAGCGGCTTTGCTCGCGAGTATTATTCGTAACTGATAATACTTACTTTAACAGATAAACCTCTTTGTGCACAAGATTGATAGGCCTACTTCAGTCACCAAGTGTTAGAATGTCCAAGCGGCTAGTTGCACTAATTCTGCAGCAGGATAAATAGCTATAGCTGTCCACGCGAAAAGCAGTCTAAAGTTTATCCCTGCCACTAATAACGATTTCGTCTGGGCCTTATTTAAAGCAATGCAAATTTTACGTTGTAAGGTAGTTACAGATAGGCCTACCTAATGGTAAGTGGTTAATCGAATGAAAAACATATGTTTATCCTGCGCATAACCATTGGTGACGGTGCCCTCAATTACAAATTTTCAAAATATTCACTTGAAGCTTAATGCCATTAGAAGATTTTGGTGGGAAAAGGTTTCGGGAAAACGTATTTGGTGCCCCAACATTGAGATTAGTGAGATGATATATGTCAGCTGATATTGTCGAGGAACCTAAGTGGAAAGTGAACTGCATAATCCATTTTAACCCTTTAAAACGGTCACATGTAAATAGCACTCATTCCATCTGCCTTGTAGTTTTAATGTTTCCGAATTGAACTTTGGCATGCAGAATTTAACGGAATTAGAGCCCAAAACTTCCCGGAATATAGACCAGAACGTCGAAATATTTTATGAAAATAAAATTTAATTTTAAAAATAAAATATTCAATTCCTGGGCTCATAGAGGTTGTACAACACCACGTCTCGATAGATTACTGTAGATCACGGCCGTAGAAGAACAGGTCTGGATACTCGCCTGGAAACTTTACCCCCTTGTTGTTTGGCTGCAGTTCACCAAGTTACCGATAGTGCTATACATATTTGGCGCTGTAATCCGGGCGGTCAAGCTCAAATTCCGCCTACTTCCCTCCCACTAAGATAAACAATTTATCAAAACGTATGTTTTATCAATTTATGAAATACTTCCTTCGCTCACAATTTTAAATCATGGCTCCAGAAATCTTTATTTACTTTGTAATCTTAACAATGGAAAAAAGTGGGCGGAGTTTGAGTCCGACCGCCAGGATTACAGCGCCAAAAAGTACAACATTCTCGGTAACTTGACAAACTACAGCCAAACAACAAGGGGGTCAAGCAAAATATATTGGTAGATAGGCGAGTGTCCAGACCTGTTCTTCTACTATCGTGCTGTAGAGTGAAACACATGTATAAGTTACTTCTCGCTACTCGTACTTGCTTTTCGGATCGTCTGTCTTGAAAGTTCATAAACAGTGATCAAGTTGTCTTATAAAGTAAAAAAAAACTAACATTTACATTTTAAATTTACATTTCAAAATAATTTTAATTCAGACCTTAGATATTTGTATAAGTATACAATTAAAGGGCAAATCACGACGCTATCCCGTTCAGTCGAATCAAAATCGACTATTCATTAAAAAACACATATGACCACTGCACAGTACTGTGGGTTCGAATTTCGAATAATCTTAGAACCATTTTGCGATCATTTCTGTAACCTTCATCCTGAAGCAAAAATTAACTGTATATCTCGTCAGTTTCAATAGATATAGAGGATTTATCTAAAAACACATTCAAGGTATTTTCACCAACTAAGAGAGTGAATTTAGAAAAACCCTTAAGTCACGATTTAGACTACTTTACTGGTGTATCTTGAACGTGAAATACACGACAATATCCAGCTGGGTTCAAGAAATATCAACGATTAATTGAAAACACTTTTCACCACCTTAATTGGTGAATTTCGAAAATTCCTGAAATTACTTTTCAGGTATTTGAGTAAGAATAAATATTAAACGAATATCACATCAATGTATAAAATTCAATTGGATTATATATATATATATATATATATATATATATATATATATATTGAATCGAATACGTATTTTACCCCTGTTTTAACTTCTTTAGGGTCGAATATGGAAATATATTTTAATGGTACTTGGATATTTACAAAAGCATCAATTTAAAACAAAGAGTACTTCGATATCGCGATTGTTTCGATAGATGTGGAGGGATAATCGAAAACACAATTCACGTATTTTCACCCCCTTAATTAAGAACTTTATAAACGTCTTGGAGTCCTGTCACAGACGTTTGTATACGTAACCAATTAAAGAAAATCACGACGATAGCCAATTGTGTTTCAAAGGTATAGACGATTAATAAAAAACACATTTTACTGTTCGGGAGTCGAATTTCAAAAAATCCTAAAACTACTTTTATGGTATTTACGTAAGCAATATTTTGAAGTGAATGCCAACTTTTTATACAGAAGGATTTGATAGATAGCAAAAGTTAATCGGAAACACATTTAAGGTCTTTTCACCCTCTTAATTGTTGAATTTCGAAAAATCCTTAAATTGGCCAATACGCATTTTTGTAAGGGTCCTATTAAAGTAAATATCACGACGATAGGCCGTCGGGTACGAGCTCTATCGACGTTCCTTCGGAAAAAAAATTTCACCCTCCTCCCCCTTAGAGGTCGAATTTTGAAAAATCCCTTTTAAGTGCTCGCCTACGACCTGAGAGGAATCCACACAGGAAATTTCACGATTATGGGTTCAGTGGTTTAGGCTGCAGTTTGATATGTCAGTCAGCCAATGTTCATTTTATGTATATAGATTACATTTTACTCTTAGGGGCGTATAATTGGATGACATAGGCACTGGAAGTTATTTAGCGTTTATTATTTTGTGATGTAACTTACACATAATGTCTATGCACACATATTGCTTAGAATTTTATTATGTCTTTGACATTCAGGTAATGTAAATATTTAAATAATTAATTGTGCTTTGGTAGTAATATTTATCTGTGACTAGTGTTAATTTAAATTTTTATGTTTGTTAAATGTATGGTATATTTTCAGGACATGTTTTTAATAATCATAAAATTTTGTAAAGGCTCTTACTATGAAAAACGTAATTTAATTTAAAAATCCGGTCATTTGCAGACCACACTTTAATCGATTTTTGCTTGTAGAAAGAATAACTTCCATTTTTTTTCACTGCGTTTTTCGAAGCAGAATTTTTGCCTTCACTTTGGAATCAATAAGAAAGAAATTTTTTTAAATACAGAACGTCGAAGGGAATAAAAATGGAACGTAAATCCACGCAGAGGTCCGGCTACGAAGACTTTCTCGAGTAAGACTATGCCTCGAGAAGATTTTTTTTTTGCCTTATAATTTCTTTCGAAGAGAATCTACGCTGCATTTGTTCCTGTTGGAAAACAGCGGGGAAATTTTTTCTATGACTGAAGAGTAGAAGATATCCAGGCCTTCTCATTTCCGTCTTCCAGGAAATATGTTGGGCGAATCCTAGCCTGGCATTACCTCTTACTGGCCAACTGGGAAAAGAAGTGTACGACGTGTGGTACCACGTTTCCCTTGATACCAATATCCTTTTATAATTTCGAAACTCAGGAGAGTTTTCAAAATTTCTTTCTTCACGGTGGAGACTTCAACGGTTAGCAGTCCCAGCCCTCCCGCAACGACAAGAAAACTAATTCCAAACTATGAAATAGTTTCAGAAAAATGTGGACAACTCTTCTTAAATTTATATTTTGAGGATATATTTTTAAGTAGTGCAAAATTTTAACCCCACGAATACTCTGGATAAGATGTCTCAAGCTGAAATCCTCACAATTTTTGCAGTATTTCTTAAAAAACGAACAAAAGAATTACACTTAATTGTATTGCCACAAAGCAAAGAAGTTTGAAAGAAACGTTACCCTACCATTTTAGCTAATATTGTGGAGGAAATAATAAATTTGTATTTTTCTTTGACTCATCACACTGAACTAACATCCAACATTTAATATTCAATTTTTATTCTATCACAATTTCACAATCTAGTAAGAGTCTAGGAAAGCTAATATTTAATTAGTACTCAAATTTGTTTCCAATTCTTAAGTTATAGTCTCTCATAGTTGCAACGTCACTGATTGTTTGTTTGTTTTTTTTTTACAATAATGCGTTGCGGAATCTTATTGATGATCCAATTTATGTTTCTTTATGAGCCCTACTAATATTATTTTAATGTTATATGTAATAAATTTGTTTCTTTTCACACCACTTGTTTTCTTTCAGTTTATCATAATTATTTCAATTAATTTTATTTTGCCAAGTCATACAACCCAGGGCTCATACACTAGTAAAATTATTGGTAAGCTATATCTGCCCAAGTTAAAGTTTTTATTTGGAGATATTACAGAGAGTAAAAGTAGAGAGAGCAAGTTTATGTTACAGTGAGAGAGAAGTTTTATCTTAAAATTTAAATTAGCTTAATTATTTAATAGATACGCTTTAATTTTTCGAATACAATCTACAGTAATGAAAGGTAAAGTACTTAGCTACGTCTCTATTAAAATATTTTCAACAAAATCTTGCCAAAATTTTAATCAGGTAGGAAATAAGAAAAACTCTCATGATAGGTGACACGGCCTCTTAAATTAGAACATGACTAAATGAATGTTATTAACTACGTTCTATTCCAAGCCCGATACGCTTTAGATTCTGCGTATTTTCATGAGTATAATAGAGCAGGTACTTCTTCCTTGCAAAGCGAGATATTTTCATTACCTTGCAAGTAAGGATTGGATTTAAAAAAATAATATACAGAATTAACTGCATGCAGTCCACAACAAGCTAGTATTAGCTACACGCAACTACTGGTAGCGCTAAAATCTAGCCTCATGTCATTGATATAGGCTGTTCGCTATGAACTGAGCACTCAGCAGAACTTGTAATTAATTAAGTATATATTTTATTACGCCAATAGATGTTAACTTTTCAGAATGTTTGAACGTTTACACTGGTTTTTAGTAACATGGAAGTTTTCGTATTAAAAATTTTAATGATAACTGCAAAACGGTTGAAAGAAAACTTAATGCAGTGCTCAATTTATCGCGATTGTATGTGAGAATCGTTCCGGACGATGTCGTTTGTTGGCGGGTTTTCTCGGGGACCTCTCATTTCCACCGCTCTTTCATTCCGGCGCCGCTCCATACTCACCTCATGTCACCACTCACCAACGCTGAAGACCTCGCTGTTAAGCTCTGACCAAAATCTCTCACTCACTAAGTGGTTGGGGCTCCTGATCGGTGGGCCAAGAGTAGTACTCGACTCCCGGCCGAGGAGAAAATGTACAGTTACCTCCTCGGACTCACTACTGTGTGTTGTGGTGTCCCTCCTCCCCCCCCCCCGCAATCCTGCAAAAGGCAATAGTGAACCAACACGGTATAATCCACGGCTAGTGGTGCCTGAAGTGTACCTTAACGTCCAATCCAACCTTCGGACCTTAAACTCATCGCTATCATCAGAAGATTGGAAGTACTGTAATCTGATGAACTTGTTTGTGGAGACGTGAAAAAACATATGCCCGTTAAACTGCTGGAATTTCTTTTTCATCAGAAATACACTAATTTCAAGTTTAACAACGAATGAAATGCTCTTCAAAACAACGCAATTCCAGTTACATGATACGAAACTGTAATAAATACATGGTACGTTATCGAACACGTTGCTCACGTCCATTTTCAGCGCTTTTTTTTATTGTTTTCGTTCTTCCATTGTTGAATGAAGCGTTTTCGCCAAATTGTTGAATGTATGGTACATAGAAAGTAAAACAAATATCTTCAGCTTACTTTTGCCTTAATTTATCTACCATTTAAATATATATATATATATATATATATATATATATATATATATATATATATATATATATATATAACGTTATAAAATCTAAAAGAATGCCGATACAGGTTTTGGCAAACGAAACTGAAAGTGAGGTGTAATTCTAAATAGCAGAATGAAACGACACAGAGATGAAAGAGTTAATTCGATCATCAGCTTCTTCCTCCACTTCCTTTGCCATCATCCGTTAGTTAAGGACATTATAATTTCAGGTGGCTGCTGAAAAATTACTGCAAATTATGCCCCACACTCCATGAAAACTTGCATGTGTAGTCAGAAAACTGATAGAAATTCTCTGTGTTTCACTCATTTCCTTTATACTTACAAGGAGTTAATGTACAATTTACATAAATTTGTATTTTATCTATTTCATTCCCCGTCAGATGCTTGATTACATTAAATTAAATATGGGTTATTTTTCAAGTCTCACTGAACACAATTATGCATTTTGGCGTACATTGTCCTGTGCCAGTTATGTTTACATCCTAAACATGTTCTAGTAGTTCTGTATTATTGTATTTTATTTCATTCTAGTAATAAAAATGACTATTAATATCGACCAGCGCTGTGTTGAACAGGATCGTCCAGTGTGACACATTTAGTTCGACTGAACGACAATGACCTGAAAACCAGCCACATGATCGATATGAGTTCGAAACCTGCTGGTTCAGTTATATCGCGTGCCACGAGACAGCTACGGACAAGTTGAACGTCCGTAACTGGGTCAAACATTAGAATACATTTATGGTAAACAATCTCGCCATTCTCTTTTTTTCATAGTGATCTAACTTTTTTTTTGTGAATCGTGATAAAATCAGTTAAGTAGAATACTTTCAAGTGATGATCCCGCATAAATAGGAAATAAGTTTTCTAGTGCGTCTGCTTACACGGCTTTTAAACTATCAACATTTCAAGATGTTATACAACTGTACACAAATATTTTGTTAAAATAACATTGTGTTTGAGTTACTTATGATGCATATAAAACTCAGGTTATTATTGCTTGCAAACATTTTATAGTAATAACATATGACACATAATTTTCCTTTGCCAAGAGAGCTTATACATGCGCGAATTTTACCGTAGATAATTTTATATCAGAATAAAAATCCACAAACTTTTAAATCTGGAAAACTTCTACTTCTTTGTAGGGTTGTTTGCAATAAATAATGTTGCAATACTACTTAGAACAGTTCTTTTCAATATATACAGAGACGCAATTCCAAGGTATGCTCAGTACTTACTTATTCTCTATTTATGAGGTGTCGTTGATCGCTAAGAGAGAAAGTTGTGTATTATTTCTGAGGAAACCTGTTTCCCTATATGATATTAGTACGTGCGCTGATATTACGATGTTACTAAATAAGTTATGTTTAGAATTCACTTCCCGAAACTAAATATTACCAGGTTCTCATTGATAGTCATTTTGTATTAATGACTCCCTTCTTTACCGCGTGCACTGAGTAACAATACGTTGTGTATTAGACAATTGATTTGTGCTCTATCAGCATATTAAGACATTTAAAAGAAAAATATTAATATCATTATGAAACAAAGAGTTTTTTTTAAATATTACCATAGCCGGGTTGAACGTATATTTATTGCTACATCGTTAAAATTCTGCTTTCCTTTTGAGCTAATATTTGAATAAGTTTGCTTGATTTTTAAAACATTATACTTTCTTTATATAAAAGATGCGTACTCTGCCCTATGTGTAAAACTTCTCTAAACCGACGTAGTTAACTGAAATGTTTATTATCAGATGGGTGCTCTTTCATGTCCCTGCAATGAAATATTGTTTTGAACGGATAATTTGTGATATACAATTATCAAGTTAAATAAGTTGTAGTACTTTTTATTAAGTATTCCATTAAAACACTGATTTATATACAATTAAGACGATGCGTAATATTTTAACCTCTCTTATATTTAGTTTTAACATTTATTCGTATTTACTTCATATATCCAATAGAACATATGATTAGGGACTGTAATAAAGAACCAAAAGATAATAAAATGATGTTTTACCTCTGTGCGTGTATTAACTAAAGGAGCCAACTGCAGCACCAAAAATGAACACTTTTGGTAAACAAAACATAATTAATTTAGTTTAAGGATGTTTCCTACAACATTGTCATGCAGAGAACGGTAGCCTATATATTTACGTGTAAGTTATATAGAGGGTCTAAGTCACATTCCATGAATACGCTTACTCACATAAAACATTTTCTACATAGACAAGAAGGAATTAACATTTATAAGTAGTTGTCTTCAAAAATTTATTTTAAGAATGGATATACTTAGTTCACAGTTTTCAGAATATTAAAAATTAACCAGTACTGTAGACCTCACTGTGATGAACAACAGAGTCAGTTGTGGCATACAAGTTATGTAGGTTCCACATCTACTGATCTCCCGCCTAATATAATTCAACATTAATATTTCTATCCGCACTCTTGTTCTAACTCTTAAGGCTCGGTTACACCGCAATACTAAATTAAATATATTTTTCGCAACTTTGAAATCCTGAGAAGAGAAATGAGAAATTTGCTACTATACCGCGAACTTGCGTTGCAGCAGAAGCATAACAGATTAAATTTTAGCTTACATTTCAGCTGTATTTAGCTAGACAAAACCTAATTACCTTTAAAAAAATGTTAGTCTGACAGTGGCCTAAGCGCACGCAAAAGTTGAAATGCCCTGTTTTTACAGTAGCGTGAGGTGAATATAATTTATTTTTGGTTTAGCCAAAATTCACTAATTTTCTTCGCAGAATTTTATGAAAGCGAAAAATAAAATAAGCCGTAATTGATGGCTCATCTATTTTTTTTTTTTTTTTTTTTTTTTTTTTTTTTTTTTTTTTTTTTTTTTTTTTTTTTTTTTTTTTTTTTTTTTTTTTTTTTTAATTCTTCAAATTTTTTTCACCTCTCCCAATTTTTGCCTCTTGGGGCAGACTTTTAACCTTATCTCAGTGTTTAGATATGAACATGCAAATAACGTGTGGGGGGAGGGAGATTATTATTATAATGTTGGATTTACTAGGAAGTAGGGTATATCTCTCTGCCGCGGGATAAATGTTTTTATTTTCTTGTCCGTGGTGACAAATATTAAGCGCAGTACTGCGGTCGCTGGCAGTTGTCGCAGTGAGTCTATACACGAGGACAGAGTGAAGAGCAGACGACACGAGAGATCATAAAATTGTTTTAACGTGACGTGCAATAGGGTGGAGGACACACACTGCTCCAGTTAGGTTGGTAGCATTCACTCTGAAGCCCACAGGGACTCTGCCGCTAGCTGTCACATTCTCTGACGACTCTCCACACACCCGCCAACCCTACAATCATATTTCTGTGTCGGCGACTGTGGTACGTTACCAAGACACTCCGCACTGTCAGACAGTTAAAAAAAAAATTCCTACAACGGAAAAAACTAACATGGAGCAGTTTTCCTTGTGGTAAAAAAAATTCATATTGTTACTTAATTTTTCATGGAAAAGTCTTCCTTGAAAATTTTTTATTTTCTTTGTTGCAAACGTAGACCTAGTGATTTCTGAACACTAAGCGTGTCTTTGAAAATCACAATTAACCTTATTACAAACATTTATTTATGCTTCACTTTTTAGTAGTAGTTAATTTTATAATACTCTCCACTCCAAACTAATCTTTAATTTTTGTCGTAGCAAAATTTGTTTATACTAGGATTTTGTCTGCATAATTTTCTAGGTGATTTTTTAACTGAGCTGTTCTTCAGTTGTGCCAATGACGATATGATTTTCGGGTTTTGGTACGCTTTAATAGTGCATTTAAAACTTCAGTGCTCCTATTTTCTAAAGTTTTATTGGTGTTGTTGGTTTCGGCATTATTTATATTTACATATATTACATGTTATTATGCTGTAATGGTAGCCTTCAACGCATTTTATTACATTGTTAGACGTAGCACTTTTAATATATAAAGAAAGATATTATCTAGCGATGTGAAGCGGTGGTGGAGACAAACGTATAACATGCAGAATGAAATATCTGAAATGGAAATATACCTTCAACAAAGCTAATTGTGATGAAATATTGCTACACACAAGACTTAAAATTTACAGTACACGTAAATTATAATTATTTGGTTTGTGGACATACACCATTGCTAGGGCCCGGTAGTTTTCGCGAAAAGACTTTTGCCCCACTTTGTTTCAGTATCTTACGTGCACGCCTGCACCTCAACTTCTTGAGTATTTGTAGAGTGTTTTTGTGTATAGTTGTTATTCATTTGACTGTGCCAATCAGTACATGGTTAACTGTGAAACATCACGTCCGTGGTTTGCGTGTTTAACCTCCACACGCTGTGTGTTACGGCATCCAATCACTGACCACATAGCAGAGATAGAGGTGCGCACGTAAGGCACTGAAACAAAGTGCTGCAAAAATATTTTCGCGAAAACTACCGGGCCCTGACCATTGCTCATGTTTTACTAATCAAACTTGGTTTGAAGGACAAAGTACAAAAAGAACAAAACAGCAGACATAGAAAAAACAAAAAAAAAAAAAAAAAAAAAAAAAAAAAAAAAAAAAAAAAAAAAAAAAAAAAAAAAAAAAAAAAAAAAAAAAAAAAACAAAAAAAAAAAACAGAAAAAGCTATCCCAGAGGAATTGTCAGTTTTTTTTTATTTTATTATTTATTAATATTAGCCAACAAAGATTTCTGAAGGTAGAATTCAGTCGAATATCGACACAACACCCAGACACAAAAGACAGACACAGATAGAACCAGGTTAAGTGTTGTGTCGATATTCGACTGAATTCTACCTTCAGAAATCCTTGCTGTCTAATGTAAATTAATAATAAAAAACTGACAGAATTCCTGCGTGATTTCTTTTTTCTATTTTTTGTGTTTTTTCTGTGTCTGCTTTTTGTTATTTTTGTACTTTGTCATTCAACACAAGTTTGAACAGTAAAACATTAGCAAGTGCGCATGCCCACAAACCAATAAATTATAATTTTAAACTCACATTGCAACAAAAATTTAAGAATATCCGTACACGTAAAATAGCAAGGCAGCAAAAATTGTAATTATTTTAGGGCGCTAACAAAAAGTGTTCAACGTACACATTACTGTCGATATTCTCTCAACAAAAATACATTGTATTGATTATTAAGTAACACTTTCTAAAGGACTTCCTCTTACAACGACGAAAAGAGACAAAAAAAAATCTAGTAAAAATTCTAAAAAATACTGCAAGTGTTAAATGCCACAAATAACTATAAATTTTTTTATTTACTAATAACATTAGTTTGGCACTAATTAAATAAAAATACGATTGAAAAGAACTGTTATTTAAAAATAAAAAGTGTCCAGGATATATGTAGCCTATGTTGAATAGTGTCGCAACGAATGAAAAATCCACGTTTATTTAATAACTATTTTATGTTCACAATGTAACTATCAACCAAAAGAAAACACATTCCATACAAAAATTTATCAAATAAGTGATATTTGCGAGCAATTCAACATAGGTAAAAAAAATTTATTTCCCCGTTTATAAGAAAATAACAATACACAGAATGTTACCAATTAATCGAGGTTTCTTCAGTCTAGTTAGGTACGGAATGTAATGGTATATAGTTATGATTTGAAATTGTATAATACTAATTTCATGTCTTGACTGAGTAATATGTTAGATGTATTTTACTGAACGACTCTTACTAACCATAATTTTAATGTTGATTTCATCTCTGTTTCAGCAGTTTAAGCAGTTCTTCATTAGGATTTTAAACAATTGTGCCCACTATCATACTCATAAATTTTAATATTTTATGAATTAATATATTATTGTAACGGTATTAGCATATATCTCAGGTAACGGAATAAGTGTTTCCAGCCCGACTATGTTATGCATTCCTCGGAGCAGCTGACGTTTCACACCTTGTTTCCGGCACATTCCAGACATCTAGAGAAAGTATTTGTGAGGGGTTTTTGAGCATTGCGCGTCCCGATGAGGAGCTCTTGTTTTGATAACTCTCAAAGGCAGCAAGATGTTACGGCAGGCTTTCATGGTAGACTTATCTGCAGTCATAGTAACTGATAGAAACACTATTAGGAGAGTGTTTAGGCTAGGGAAAGCTGAAAAGTTATTGCCATTTTTAGACAAGACATTATTTGTATGAAATAGGTTACCTTTGGAGTGAGCGTAAAGCCGACGAGGGACCGGACGACGTAAGCTTTCCCCCAGCCATCATGGAACTGGTAAATTTTTTCTCTCTATACTTCAGTCCTAAATTTTGAACTGATTTTGCAAGAAAAAAATTATTAGAGCTTGCGTAAATATTTATTTTCTGGTAAAGCCATACTAATTCCACTTCGATCGTTTTATGTGCCAGACGCCTTAGCCATTTTGTATAAGCGTCACAGTCAAATAATCCAATGAGAAGTAATTACAGATTACCCGGTGGCATGATTTTACTAAGAAATTTCTGATGTCTGAAAAGCCCTGACGAGCCATGTGCAAACATTAAAATATTATTTTAAGAAAAATTGTGTGAGAAGAAAACTCGTTTAAATACTGAATATCTGAATGAGGAGGTGGTAAATTCTAGTAATTTAATTTAGTTTTGAAAAATCAACTGCTTAGCTCGGTTCTTGTTTTCACATCGTAATAACTTCCAAAATTTTACTCTTGGAATTGCAACAGATAATTCAAGCCTTAGTATAATTTTTTGTAGATTTGTTGCATGTCAGTTAACTCTTACAGCCCATGGAACGTCTTCTAAAGGATTTGGTATGACAAAATATATGGTAATAGTCAACCACACCCAGATATAACACATTTTCTTCTCAAAACACTAAGCTGTTTGTGCTATTCTATTAGAAGAATTTCAACCAATAAGAAATAAGGTCTCCCCTAACAATAAGCAGTACGACTGTAACACTTGCACGCCAGTTCAGCTCCTTGCTCATTGGTGCGATGAAATACTATCCGCGCGCGTCAGTATACTCCTTATCGTACATTCGCTTCTGTCCTTACAATGCGCAAAATAGAACCTGTAGTGTCCCACAATACTGATTGTACAAACATTGTCCCAATTCAATACCATATATTGTATTTTAAACACATACTTCTATTACAAAATAAAATTTATTTCATACGTAACTGTAATTATTAAAATGTTACTTTATATTTTAATGTATATCAAAAATACCGTACGATTGTAACATGTCGGCTTTGTTAAAAATATTGTAGCAAGTATTCATACTTGAGTTTCAAGTTTACAACTGTTACTTTGGTGTAAAACTCAGCTTCCGTTTAATTATAGTCAAGTTCACTGAAAATTTGAATTAGAGAAAATTTCACTGTTTTAACCTGCGAAACGCATGTAACTGATATATCTGTGAGGTAAGGTGATTTAACTGACGATTTAGTGAAAAACTGCATATTTCATTCACTATCAATGCCAACCAAATTTCTCACTGACGCATCGAACATATTATCCCCTGTTTCTTCAGTGATTTACCTTTCGACTGATGAATTGGTTAAACTAGCCATTGCCGGTAACATCCGAGTATGTTGTAATGTCTTATATTATATATCATTAGTAAATTCGGTGTCGTACAACGACATAAAATACGTTATTTGCTATTTTAATAGATGTCCTGTGAACGTATATTGATGTAATTACATAAAAAGTAGAACTTCAATGCAGTATGCGTTAATGTCATTCTACAGTTTGTTTTATGGTTTAGTTCTATAAACATTCTGTGTGTGGTTTTATTGGGTTATACTATACATTAAATATGTCTTACAGGTAGAGTCGCGGATATTTCGCGGGTTCAACGACCAGCAGGCTGGACTGCACAGTCCTGTGTACACTATGTCCTCAGCTACTTGTACATTGTCTGCTGCTCCAGTGAGTGAGCATTTGGACATTTGAAAATGTAGCGCGGGAGTCATTGCGTGTTTTCATGCATGTCCGCCATTGTTCACCTTTAATAATAAACAATGACCCGATAGAAAAAGTTTACAACATATACGCGACTTAGAAATCCAACCTCTCCTCAGTTGAATCCGTGAAATTTCCGGGACTCTACTTAAAGTATTAGTAGTAATTTACTCAGAAAACAATGTACGCAACTAGTAAACACTACTGGTTGAAGACATATCAAACGATCACTGAAAGTGTCGTGTGATAGCTACGTGTAGGAGGTAGAGTTTCTGACTAGTAGTCTAGAGATCTTAGGGTCGTGTCCTGCTGATACTATTTGGGTAATTGCATCTCCCAGCATGTAGAAAAGGCACCGTTACAGTACGTATTATTACTCTACAATGAAATTTCAACTTGCTTAGAGAACAAATCATTCAGTGATGCTGTAATTGAATTTTCCGTCTAAATCAAATAGTAGTTTTCTACTGAATCTAAGCCCAGACATTTTCTCGCATCTTACTAGTGTGAGTTGACAGAAAATCAGTGGCTTTCAAATATTTATATTTAATATTACGTGTCAATACTCTATCACAATTTCGTAACACGAGGTAAGTTGATTTTAACTAGAAAAATTAACGAATTTTCCCTTATTTGCGTTCTCTAAAACCTGTAGATAAGCATTGAAATTAAATATATATGTATATATATGCACATATTTGTTATATTGCAAATATATGTGACATAATTGTAATAAGAACTACCATAGAATGTGCGGAATATTTTTTTAAGTCAAGAAAATTTTGATACTGGTGATAATCCATTCGATTTAAATTAATTAGAAGTACTTCAAAAACCCTGCATAATTTTTTTTTGTATTGACCGCAATTTAATTAACGCGTAAATTTTTTGTAAACCTACTAAAATTAAAACTGTTCTTATTGCGTGAAATTAAGGAAGTAATTTCATAATTAATTTGTGGCTTTTCATTGGCGGCAAAAGTATTCGGGGTCTGTTATGCATGGCGCGATCGTCAAAGCTGCCAGTATAATTATCATTGTTTCTCGTTCTTGCAATTAGATAATACGTACATAATTCAGTACAATGTAGCCTACACAGTTTCGTTTATGACACATATCAAATGCCAATTTAAATACGAGAAAGCGTATAGAAGTTATTATTTGAAAATTAAATTTTGTAAATTGTAAGAAAGTTTAAATAAATTGTCACAGGGCCACATTATTTGCCTAAAAAAACCTAATGTTGTAACTTTTTCCGAGTAGAAAGACACTAAATGTGGTAGAATCATAAATACCGTTGTGTACCGGTATTATTCATTAAATATTTATTAATTAAAATGCCCTAATATTGCTCTCATTATAGTAAAATTTGTCAACCTATTCAGGCAACATGGAAAATTAACTACGAATTTAACACTGAAAACAAACAACTAGAAAAAAGGGGTTGGCAAAGAGAGAGAAAGAGAGACAGAGAGAGAAATAGAGAGAGTAAGTGAAGAGAAAAAATATAAAATAATCAAATCATTAAATATTGTCGTTAGTACTAGTGTTTAATTGAAATATTTTGATCTCACTCAGGTTAAAATTAAGTACCAAAAATGCTGTTCGTTGAATCGAAGTAAAGTTGTTTCAGGTAAGGAAACAATAATATGAACTATTGTGTGGCGCAGCAGACCCTATAGGCTAGCAGAGTGGTATGAACTGTAGTACTAACATTCATTTAGGAGCTAATATGGATGTGCAACATTGCCGCCACGTCGTAGCAGGCCCTGACACTCCCCGCGACCACAGGGACACCCCTTGACAGGAAGGAAGAGCAGTAACAATGTCGTTCTACTACCCGGCCAGAGTGAACTAGCCGCGGTGACTTCCGTGCGGCAACATTTGCATCTGCTTGCAATTTCCTGCAACACGACCTCCTGCCGGCTCCACTGTAATATACGCCGCTAAACAAGTCATCTCCCTATTTCATTTATATAAGGTGACTATGCAGAAGATGCCACACTTAAAGAATTTTAAAGCCATATGTTTGAATAAATGAGAACAATATTACGTTGGGATACTTTTTTCGTTGGACGTTTGTGTTAAGTTAATAATGAGCTACAAGTTTCATTATATATATAAGCATGTATGACCGGCATCTTCCCGAGTCTTAATTGTCTTAATTGAAGTGTCCTGAGATTTTAACATATTATTTGGTTTGTCATTCGACTTTAATTTTTGGATGTTGATATTATTTTCATTTATTTGTTGTAGACTATTTCCTTATGAAATATTTTATGTTTTATTGTCTTCGTTTATGAATGTGTTGACTGCAGCCAAACTATGCTTGTTTTCTTATATTTTTCGTTTTTCGTTTTTTTCCCTCTTAGTCTCATAGTAAATTGTGTTCACAACTGAACAGTACGTTATTCTGTCCCATTGAAAGAAAGATTCAAAGAAATTAAGAAATATTTATTATAAATTTTTTTATACATTGAATTGTGTTAATCCCAAAGGCATATATTGTTGAATACATTCTGATGCAGCTTGCTTATCAAGATACCAATTTCAGGTTACGCAACTGGCGTGATAGGAAAAAAAATATTTTCTATATATTTATTTTACAAAAATGACTTCAAGTTAAGCAATTGAACTTGCACTCGAACTATAATTTTATATTACAACTATCATGGGGAACTAACAAAAATTAATTCCTAAACTAAGTCAAATTAGAAAATACGTGTAAAACGATTTATTAGGGCTGGAGAATCCTAATACAAGACATATATTGCCGTCCAAATCACTTTTGAAGATAATTTAAACATATACAACTTAAAGAAGAGATAAATAATTCATTTTGCGTCAGCTGTTCGGAACCTCTAAATTTAAAACTGTAATAAAAAAATTGAAATATTCTTGGAAATTAAAATTAAAAATATTAGGTGAATGAACTTCATTCGAAATGTACTAAAAAAGAAACAGAAATTTACATACTGGATATTTTTTGTTATGTATATACTATTATTAATGTGCTATATTAGATAAAAACACTAATTAAATATTGCTTACTAAGCAAAATGTGATGCTTTTTTTATTTTTGTTAAAATAATTTACAATTCTAAAAAAATGCTACCAAAATCATTATGAAACTTTTTGTAGTTATGTAAAAATGCTGCAATAGTAAACACAGCATGCATCACGCAAAATTTGTTTAATAAATACATGCATGATACACTTTAAAGTAGGTAAATATCTTGTTTATGAATGTACGGGTTCAAAAGTTTTCAACAATCAAATTCTCATAGTATCTACACAGTTTTAGTCACGTAAGGAATGATATTGGCAAACTAAAGTTTCAGCGGACATTGTTGTCCGCAAATTGGTTGTTTTATTGCAAGTAGTTTCGACATTTTGTAATTAATTACTTTCTTTATTTTCATATTTGAAGGTGGCTACCGTAATATTTATTTTAAACCATAACGCTAACATGTATTTTAATTGTATTTTATAACAACACATAATCTCTTGAAGTTTGTCACATGCTTTTAAATTCACATTATACTGTAAGTAATAAAGCTGTAAAAAATCCGTCATCTTCTAGGGAGGACACTTTTATTTTCAAGTGCGCGATTCAGTAAATGTTTTAGCAGCTTCACAAGGCTCTCAAACTATTATCTCAACATCCTTTTTTTCGCCCTTGGCCCAAACTTTACGGTAAAATTTAATTTTTCCAAGCTGTGGCGAAAAAGGGGGCACTACCAGTATATTTTTACCACGGTACTAATTCCTATCTTTAAAGTTTCTTTCCCAGCCCTATCTTCCGATCCACTACCTCGTTTGACCCAAATAAAACCGTCGATTGGCTTGTGGATAAAAAAAGTTGAAGAACTGTATTTTATGGGCAATTTAATATTCTGTTTGTCTTTTATACTGCATGTGAAACACTTTTCATAGATGTCTCCCTGCAAACACTACTTAATACGTTTTATTCATTAAATATCAGTACTAAAACCGTGTCCTTTGTCAAGTTTGAGCCTTCTCTTCACATAAGAATGTTAAGACATGTATTAAGTTGTTTGACAGAACAAAAGCATATATTTTACCAACACAGTGTACATTTTACTTTGTTATTTTTCAAGTCGTCGTACGACATTTCAATTGTTTTAGTATTTCTGAATTGTCGGAATAAAGTACAACTAGCAGACAGTTAAACTAACTGCCTTTCTGAAATATTACATATATTTCTACATCCAAGTATTTGTTCGTTTAAGATATGACTAAAATTGAGAAATATTTTAATAAACCTTTTATTCATATTTAAACTGTTTGGCTCTTGGTTAAGTTTACTAAAGGAACACTAAATTGTATTTATTATGTTCTTGCCTTCATATTGCAGTTAATTAAAAGTATATAGTTTATGACATTCCTCTTGAACTCACTATATTCCTCATTTTGTATGATTCCAGTTTCACTCTAAATGTTTCCGTAACTATAAATAAGGAAAGGAAAAGGTTGATATTTCAATGACCGGCTCTATGCATACTCCAGCAACGTTTATTCGTCCATTGTTCATTCGTTCATTGTCACTGAGTAGTAACAGTTGGACAAATGTTCTGGGCTGGAGTAAGCACAGAACAGTAGATTCTAGCATGCAGGTCATAAAATTCGCAAATTTTTCTTTTTCTTACATACACAGGATCTTTCAGAAATACTTTCACAAACTTGGAGGGTGGGTTACTTACACCAAAATAAATAAATAAATAAACAAACAAAATGTCTGCATAAACATAAGTCCGAAAGACATAGTTTTTAGTAAATAATGAATGTTCAGTTCAATGTGTTGCAAAGTAACCGGTAGTAAAATTAATGTTGTTGTATAACTGAATTATATTATGGATACAAATATGCTGATGCCCTCATGTGTATCCTCTTTAGAGGATGTGGGAGTATTTAACAGGATGCGACAGTGTTTGAACCGACATGTGCATGTTCGCGAGGAAGAAAGAGGCTATCATTTCGAACATTTACCGTGAGTTTCTTAGTTTATGACAGTTTCACTTATACTTATCAGAAACTCACCTTAAGTGTTCGAAATTATATCCTCTTCCTTCTTCACACACATTTAAACACTCCCATATCCGACATAGAGGATACAAATGAGGGCATCAGTTTACTTGTATTTGCAACGTAATTCAATTATCATCAAACAACATTTATTTTACTACTGGGTACCTTGCAACACATTGAACTAATTTTTCACCAATAACTCAAAAACTAAGGATTTCCGTATCTATGTTTAGATGGACATGTTTTCTTGTTTTGGTGTAAGCAAGCCGCTCTCAAAGTTTGTAAAGTTATTTATGAAACAACCTATATATAAATTAATTTTCTTTCCAATACAAGCACAATAAGATAAATTTAATGACATAAATTACATAGTTTTATTTTTCTGGCTAAGTCTGTTCATTCTTCAGACAGTATTGTCAGAAATATAAGAATAAAAATAGTAGTTTCTGTATCATCAGACTAACTTTTAGGTATGGTGTAAATTATAAATCTTGTCTCTTACGTACTTAACTAAGTTTATATCAACACATGGTAGAAAGGTACCAACTACAAAAAACTCTTCTCCGTGAATAGCTAAAAATACTTAGCAACTCGTATATGTATAGTTTGTACTATGAACTGCTGTCGTCTATTCACAATTGGCTGAAATATTTTCAAAACTCAGCTTATTGTTGTTTTTTTAACATATGTTTATATTCCGGAGTTTTGCCATCAATAAAACTCTTCTGAATATACCCAAATCCTAGAAAAACCAACTATGACATATTTTATACCTAATATCAAAACACTGCTGCTTGTTTCAATTTGTTGCGAACGTAACACAGAAACAACAGTTTGTATTATTGTTGGGTTATCTGCAGTTGCAGTGGCAGTTAGTTTTCTTAAGATTGATTTATTAATAGCGTAATAAAGTTACAATGAAAGACTTTCATCACAATGTTATATTTTATTCCATTCACGCACAAATACAAGAACAAATATTCAATAAAACATTCAATCACTACCTCCAAAACACCTGGAAATTCTAACAAGTTTCCTTAAGTACCTGCCTCACTTAATTAGTAATGACTTGCTGAGAAATTATTCAAATGTAGTCTGCCTTATTGACTTGTTGTGCTCTACATAAAGCATGGTTTTACACAAAATTGTTATTATGTTCTTAAAGGCTTACTCGAAGAAGGAAGGAAGAAGGCGAGAAAAGAAAAGGCTGCTGAACATACAGGACTATAATTAAGTAATGAGACAATCGTATTCTGAACGAAACTCTGTTATTATTTGTGCGTGAAATTTTTTTTCAGTTGCGGAAGAAACTATATTCTGAGGCTGTGAAAATAACATATACAATGTAAATATAATTAAAAGTTATTATTAAATGCAATAAATAAAATTAGGTAATATTATTTACTAAGTGATATCGTATGTTCTGGAAATTTCGCTGGAAATTTATAAACAACAATAAGTACAGTGAAATAATATGATTAATTTTATGACATTTTTGGAAAATAGTTTATTTGTATTCTATGTACTAGAATGAAATACGTATATTATATGTAAAAGCCGACAAACTGATTTTTCTCAATTAAATAAAACATCATGTTTTCTGCTTAGAACATATCAATGCGAACTTACGTATTATAATTTGAATTTCTCAATAATAAAAATAACACGAGTGAAACTAATTTGATAAATAACGAAAATATTAAAAATGCAAACAGTTTTAACTTTAAAATAAATGTTGTTCTTAATGTCTACAAGTTTGAATTGTATATTTTATTAGCGGCTTTGCTCGCGTGTATTACACAGGATAGGTAGTTCAGTCATCAAGCGTTAGAATGACAAATCTTCTAGTTCAGCTAACTCTGCAGTAGGATAAGTATCTATAGCTGTTCACTCGAGAAGCAGGTTTAAGTCTGCCCCTGCCACTAACAGCGTCTTCGTCTGGGCCATATTTATAGTCATAGCAAAGTTGACGTTGTAGGGTAGTTACATACTGTTAAATGTAAGAAATTGACCGAATGAAATACTTAGCTTACGTGGTATTAAGACTGATTTCCCTCGAGCACAACCATTGGATATGGTGCCCTCAGTATTATATTTGTCAAAACCTTCACGTGAAATTAAGTGGCATTAGAGAATTTTGGCAGGATAATGTTTCACTGAAATACAAACGTATTTAGTGCCCCTACCTTGAGGTTAGCGAGATGGTACATGTAGGCTGATGCTGTTGAGAAACTTGAGTAGATAGTGAACTGTATAATCCATTTTCATAACGTTTGAATGACTTCATCCAAATTACACTAATTTAATCTGCCGTGCAGTTTTTTATGTCAGACCTGCACGTTTGCACAGCATTCAAGAGGAATTTCAGCCAAGTACCTCCCGAACAATAGATCGGCGCTTCAAACAACTTCGCCACATATCGTCGAAATTATTCATGAAAACTACTTTGAAAAATGAAATATTAATTTCCTGGGCTCATAGTGGTTGAACAATACCCCGTCTCGATAGAGCTGTAGAATAAAACTCCCGTATCATTTAGTTCTCGCTGATCATACTTGCATTTCTGTTTTCAGATCGTCTGCTTTGAAAGTTCACAAACAAAGTTGTCTATTAATTATGTTATCTAATTAAATAAAAAAATTGCATTACTTTTTTTCGGTACTTACGCGAATATCACGTCGATATATCTGCTAGTTAGATAAGTATCATCGGCTGAGAGAAAACAATTGTTATGTATTTTTAACTCCGTTAGATGTCGAATATCAAACTTAACTTAATGTCACACCTTAGTATTTGCTCAGGTATCCAAGTGAAGTGAAAATCACGATGATAGCTCACTCAGTAAAATCAAAATCGATCAATCGTTAAAATCACTTATCACTCCTGTACAGTACTGAGAGTTCGAATTTCGAAATATCGAAAAACATTTTTACGGCTATTTACGTAATCATTTTCCTGAAGCAAAAATAAACTTAATCTCGATGGGTTCGATATATACCGAAAATTTATCTGAAACATATTCCAGGTCTTTTCACGTCCTAAGAGACTGAATTTCGAAATATCCTTGTATCAAAATTTAGACTACTTAACTGGAGTGTCTTTGACCTGAAAAAAAACACAACAAATGCCAGTTGGGCTAATGATATATCGTTAATTATATTAATAACACATTTCATCACGTTTCACCCATTTCACCACCTTTGGTGGGTAAATCCCGGAAATTCCTGAAATCGCTTTTCAGGTATTTGCATAAGCATCAATCTCGAACAAAAATCACGTCGCTATGTAAAGTCAATGAGATCTATGTATATCGATTGTGAAACGAAAACACATCTTACCCTTTTTTTAACCTCTTTGGGGCCGAATTCGGAAAGTATATTTTAATGGTATTTGGGATATTTACAAAAGCATAAAGCTAAAGTAAAGAACACTTCGATATCTCTATTGGTTCGATAGATATGGAGGATTAATTGAAAACCTACTTCACGTATTTTCACCCTCTTAACTAAAGAATTTCGGAACGACTTGGAGTCCTGTCATAAACATTTGTATAAGTAACCAATTGAAGTAAAAATCACGATGATAGTCAATTGTGTTTCAGTGATATAGACGATTCAAAAAAACACTTTTTGTCCCTTTCTACAGCTTGGGGGTCAAATTTCAAAGTATCCTTAAACCGCTTTTTGGGTACTTATGTAAGCAATATTTTGAAGGGAATACCAACTCTCTATCACGAAGGATTCGATAGTTATCTAAAGTTAATTGGAAACACATTTAAGGTCTTTTCACCCCCTTAAATGTTGAATTCCGAAAAATACTTAAATTGGCAAATATGCATTTTTAAGTGTGTCCTATAAAAATTCAAATTCACGATGATAGCCCGTCGGGTTAGAGCTCTATCGATGTTTCTTCAGAAACACAATTCACCCCTTTTCACCCCTTTAAAGGTCAAATTCCGAAAAATACCTTCTTAGTGCTTGCCTACGATCTGAGGGAACCAACACAAACATTTTCAGGATTCTAGGTCCAGTTGCTTGGGCTGCAGTTTGATTGTCAGTCAGTGTTTTCTTAAATTTTTTATAGTGCTCAAGGTATTATTATTAAAATAAAATATTTTTCTGATTATGAAACTGGTCAATTCTGTGCAGTTCAAGACAATATTTTCATGCTTGTACGGTGGTAACTGTGAGATATTAGTATAAGCTTCAAATCACGACGAAAAGTGAAATAAGGTACGCTATGATTCGCATTTCCTAAGTTAACTAACAATAATACTACCTCTGTTGACCGAAATGCTTGACATATTTATCCTGTCACATTTAAAGGGCAATTTTCTGAAGTGGCGTACATATTTACGATTACGGGAACTGATGTTCCTTCATACTACATTTGTGTTTTATTTAGCATGAAGTATAGTCGTTGTCGTAAAACCGACTATCAGTTTTGTTGGCGATAACCTTTATTTTGTTGACAATTTAAATAAAAAATACTTCACTGTTTACGTAAATATTTTACTAAAGTAAATTTTATTAATGAAATAGTTGAAAACAAAAACTGTTAGTTAATTATTAATATTCTAACCAAGTAACAACTATAACTGACAGATTATAGTTTTAATATAATCTCATATATAAAGCTGCAAACAACATTACTACAGCAAAAGCCGGTAGAAATAAGGTATAATAACGGAAGATGGTGAATTGTCGTGGAAAAAACTTGAGTATTTCCTAGGCTTCAATGAAACTTATTAAATTCAGACATTCATTCCTTTGTTACTGGCGAGTCTCTACGTGACTGGACCAATGCTTATTCTGGTGCGCTACGACTCAACGTCTGTGATTTGTCTGTGAACAGCTAAACGTGCCATATAACAAGGGACCCCTGTTTTTCGCGAGAAGAATTTTACCCCACTTTGTTTCAGTGCCTTGCGTGTACATCTGCAGTTCTGCTTAATGGTTATTGGCAGTGTATCTATGCCTATCACTTGACTGAGCCGATTACAATAACACTCATACAACAACACAAGTCTGTGATTTGCCGGTAGAATCCCAAGACTTGTGAGAAATAAAATATCCAATCACTGACCACGAATCAGAACTGCAGATGTGCGTGTAATGCACGGGAACAAAGTGTGGCAAAATTCTTCTTTGCGAAAAACATGAGTCCCTACATGCAACTATCGGCCACTCATACAAGGCGCAGAATGCTTCACTGATTGGAGAACACGCTGGCAAAACACGCGAATTCTTGGCTTAACTGGAGACGAAAATGTATGTGCCAAAATGTTGTGCGACGAAATTGTAAGGGCACGATGTGGCAACACTGCACAGAGAAAGTCTCTCTTGAGTTTCGCGTATAGGTATTATTGTATGTATGTTACGTCAAGTAAACCTAGAATCATGTTTGTACTGCTCAGGATTTTAACCTGTACCCATAATATACAGGTCAGAACAGTAGTAAGATAAGTAAGAATCCGTGGAGCACAAAAGTAGGCCAAGAACAGTGCTATGTTGCCACACTGTGCAAATATAATGTCATCATACATTATTTGGCAACTAACATTTTCATGTGTGTTCATTACGTGTTTGTTTCTGGACATACTGTATATCATCACTGAGTATGAGTTTGGAACAAAATTATGTCGTGGTTAACATCAGAACTGGGACAAATATCTAATAAACTGAAAATTAACCTACCGTTTTTTTTTACTCGGAGAAGAGTCAACACTGGCCTTGGTTTATAAACACAGCCAGCAAGAGCACACGCTCCTGATCCACACACAGCGGGGACCTCATCAATGTACTCGGAATACTCGTGTCGTCTGAAATGTCTCCAGGGCGACATGCTTCAGCTGCTTGCTCTCTATTATTCACACGACCCACCTGAGAGCCATTCGCTTGTTCAGCGGCCGAGCCGTCACCGATATCCGTCCATCCATCTCACTCCTTTTCCCCGCGTAACAAACCACGCTCGAGCGAGGCCCGACGTAAATTCCAGGCCCCCACAGCCTGATCGATGTCTCTAAATTATACAGCTTGCTGTCGGCGGCGGACACAGGGTGGGGCGCGCGCACGCGAGGCGGTACGGAAGAAGTTGGTAGCCCCTTCCCCGACTACGGGCTACAAACCCCTTCAATGGAGGAAGAACTTATGGAGGTCAGCCGTGAATTTTTTATCGTCTTGGGATATTTTCAGTTGCAAGTGCCAAGGAGGAATTTAGAGAGGAAGGAATATCTGTACGCACTCAGCCACTTAGGATTTATCTGCATTGATGCGTACGCGAGACCAAATCCAAAGAGAAATTCACGTGAGAGATAGAGCACACAATGTCTCAACTGTTAGCCGAGAGTATGAAAGAACGAGAGAATGAAGATATACACTCTATTGCGCTCTCTAGCACAGCTTCTACCAAAAGTTTAAGGACAACATTATATTAAAATAACAACATGTTTTGGCCTTATAATTAATCTTACGGGACCTGATTATTAATGATACATGGGTAACTGTTACATTCTATGTTCAGAGTTTAATTTGAAAAATAAAAATTGAAGAAAGGACAGTTTGTTTAAAAGTTCTTTTTTTATTAGATTTTTAAAATAACATAAAATTTTTACACTGTAATGTATTTCCGGAGATGTAAAAAGTAAAATGATGGATTATGTTTATCCTAATATTTATGGCAGAAACATAAAACCCTAAGAAATAAGTATAAACATAGAATAACGCATTAGTTTCATTCTACAAAAAAATTTACATTAATTTTTGTAGAATAAAACTAGAGAGTAATTCTGTAGTTACAATTATTCGTTAGAGTTTTACGTCTCTGCCCAAAAATTAAGATAAACACTATCCATTGTTTTATTTTTTTACGTTTCCGGAAATACATTAAAGTGCAACAAATAAATGTTATTTTAAAAAACGAAAAAATGATATCTTTTAAACAAACTGTCGGTTTTTTTTTTTTTTTCAGATTAGGCCTAAACTCTGAACTAAGCCTGAAACAGCGATCCATTTGATAATGATGTTTTGAGATGACTGAAGAAAATTGCGTTAGTTATTGCTACTATTTCAATATTGATATGTAAATAATTCCTTCGAAAGAACTCTTAATATGGCACAAATTTTGTAAACAATTTTCGACTCAAAATAATACTAAATAATTTCGTCACAAATCATTTCGCATACAAACGGCTTTCGACGCTCGAAACTCAAACGCTGTAAACAAAAACTAAAGATATTATTTGAGTTGCTGAGAAATGCAGTTAATGTGCGTTTAACTTACAATAATAGCTAACATTTAAACACTGTTTACATACACGAGAGTGCTTCGTCACAATTGGAGCAACGAGAGCACAAGATAGCACATTAAGCTCTCTTCAGAGAGAACAGAGAATGTTCTTGGAATTTCAGTGCTGAGTGAAAGTGTTGTGTTCACTACATTCTGGTGTTACCTTGCACACTGAAAAATCCGTGCATATTACATCAACAAAATAACTGTCCTTGCCTTAGACGAACGTAAGTTCAAAACTTAGAAAACAGCCTGTAAGACCTCCTATTTTCTACAACCGGAATTACTAGCATCAGAGTTGAAATAATTATCACTTTAATTTTTCAAAGAATTAAATCAGCATTTACAGGTTAATCAAATTACCATTCCACCCAAATATTTTTTTTGAGTCGGCTGAAAATCCTTTAATAACGTCGGAAAGCAAATATTTTCTCAGACTTCATGAATACATCCATCCTGACTGGCATGTTACTGTCTTTCTGTACGTTTAATATAATATAATAATGAAATTCCTTTTCGGCACATTAAATGAACGCGATTTTATTAACGGACAATTTTATTAAACAGAACATTCGTTTAACAGACACAGGACCCGCGGTTTGCGTACAGCTTGGGGAGTTTGTCTCCTAATAAATGTGCCCCTGGTTCGATTACCAGCAAGGCCACCCCTGAATTTTTGTGTGTAGGAATCATGCCGGACGACGTTATTGGTAGGAGGTTTTTCTTGAATTTCGTTATCCCCAACCTTTATTTCTGGTGGCACTTCATTCCCACCTCCATATCACCCATTTTCAACTATTGGATATTTCTGTTAAGAGGGAGTATTAGAAAATGTTAATGTACTTTAAATTTTCGAGCCTTAACGTTTATTCAAATTGTATTATTAAAATTTTCTCTCCGACAAATCATAGGATACAAGCGTAACATAAATAATAATGTAATATTTCATTAGTTTGTCATGCAAAACCATTGCAAGAGAATTCTTCAAAGTTACATTTAATTGTCTTGCAATTATTCTGCATGACAAATTAAGGAAATATTTCATTCTTATTTATGTCTAGCAGTTTACCAAGAATATATCCACTGATTTGTGGAAGAGCAAATTTTGGTAATACAATTTTAATAAATGTTTTGGTTAAAAAACAGAAAGCAAAATAAAACTACCTAACACTCCTCCGTAAGGTGGCCACCTGCCCAGGCCATCGTGTGGCGTGCAAAACTTCGGTCAATACAAGAATTTCCGAAAACTGCTAAGCATGCGTAAGTTACGTCAGCTTTGGAATAGGCTTCGAAGAACGTTACACCCGTGTACACAGATTTCAGGTCCAACATTTATCCCTAAATTTGATTTGTATCATGGAGAAAATAGCCGTTTTTGTGGTCCTGTGTACGTTTAAACATTCTAGCGTACAATTTTTAAAAAAGACATTCGCCTAAACCATACGCCAATATCTTCAATATTACGCCGTAAGGTAAGGTCACCACTGACTGTCATAAAGACGAATTTTCGGCGTTAAGACTGTACGCTAGTTCAGATACTTGCACCTAGGGAGTAACATCAAATATCGTAGAGGACAACATGGGAAACTCCAGCTTTTTAACATTGTAAAGCGCGAGACGTGTTACCGGCGGCGTGTGCTGGAAACACCAGCAAATTTCACATTCGTGTGTCTCTATTTTCTATTATCTATATATATAAAAATGAAAGGTGACTGATTGACTGACTGACTGACATATCAAACTGTAGCCCAAACCACTGGACCTAGAATCGTGAAATTTTTTGTGGGGGTTCCCTTCAGGTCGTAGGCGAGCACTAAGAAGGGATTTTTCGAAATTCGACCTCTAAGGGGGTGAAAAGGGGTGAAATGTTTTTCCGAATAAACGTCGATAGAGCTAGGACGCGACGGCCTATCATCGTGATTTTTACTTTAATAGGACACTTGTAAAAATGCATATTAGCCAATTTAAGGATTTTTCGAAGTTCAACTTTTAAGGGGCTGAAAAGATGTTAAATGTGTTTCCAATCAACTATCGATATCTATCGAACCCTTCGGGATAGAGAGTTGATATTCACTTCAAAATATTGCTTACGTAAATACCCAAAGAGTAGTTTTAGGTTTTTTTGAAATTCGACCCCCAGGCAGTAAAAAGGGGCAAAATGTGTTTTTTAATGAATCGTCTTTATCTTTGAAACACAATTGGCTATCGTCGTGATTTTAACTTTATTTGGTTACTTTTACAAATGTCTACGGCAGGACTCAAAATCGTTTCGAAATTCTTTATTTAAAGGGGTGAAAATACGTGAAATGTGTTTTCGATTATCATTCCATATCTATCGAATCAATCGAGATATCGAAGTACTCTTTGCTTTAAATTGGTGCTTTTGTAAATATCCCAAGTACCATTTAAAATATATTTTCCGAATTCGACCCTAAACTGGTTAAAAATG
>PNEQ01070037.1:0-30120 GCA_003012365.1 Medauroidea extradentata | reverse complement strand
CGCCTCATGGCGGCAGTTTAGTATAACGCTGCACTTACGCGTCACTTATGACTTTGTTGCACGATTTCGATGTGACGCACACGGATTTGAGCGGTAAACTTTTGATATGTTATTAAGCATGCTCGACTGTGTAAGTGAGCCAAAATTCAGCTTTGGACAAATTTTTTGGAGGTTAAAACCTTTGATTCCTGGCCTACTAATTCTGCTGCTCTCCTGTGATCACTGGCCGTGTGTCTGCGAGGATTTTTATTCCTCACTTGAAGTGGACAATCCGCGTATTCCTAAAATTCGCCGGTGCATCCACAGGCGTACGACGATGCAAATTACGGTTGCGTGCTGCCCTGGCTATAAGCATGTGGTGTAATCCTGGGGGACAGCCTGAATCGACCAGTGATGTCATGAGTTTTCGCAACTATATCGCAGCTCCCAAAAGACGTCATTTGGATTCCCTGATGACGCCAATGTGAATACGTGACTACCAATAGGCACGATGAGGTAATGTCTATTTTTAGACCTCGGGTTATCATGTTGCATCAGCGATTGACATAACTAAAGAGGCCGTATAAAAGCCTCGGAACTGCGCAATATGAGTCAGTCCTAGTTTTGCAGTGAGTTTCGAAGAGTCTTAGTGAGTCTGGAGTCGGAAGTCTGAAGAGGATCAGTATGAGTTTGTAGACAGTGAGTCTGAAGTGAGAACCGAGAGTGGTGTGAGGCAGTGCCCTCAGGGGCGGCGTCGCCACTGGGGCAGTGATGGGCGTCGTAAGAAGTGACGGGCCGAGATAAGGCACAGACGGCAGCGCAGAGATGAAGAGGACCCTGCGCCTTGGGTGCGGTATCACGACGGTGTCGATGCTGATGTGACATCGGCGGAGCTGACAAGGTGTGGCATCTCGAAGATGGCAACACAGCGGTGGTGGTCGGTGTCGAGGCTGAGTAACATCAGCGCCCTGCAGAAGGGACAGACAACACTAAGGTGTTGTGTCGGCGCGACTGAGCTGACGAGGTGTGGCGTCTCGAGGATGGCAACATGGCGGCAGTGGTCGGCGGCGTCGAGGCTGTGTGACGCCAGCGAGCTGAAGGAAGGACGAACGACACTTGTGGTGCTGTGTTGGAGTGCTACAGAGGCGGTGAGCTGTGGAGAACAACCCTGACGGTGTTGAGTCTAGAAGGACAGTAACTGGCTACTTAAGGAGGCTGTCTACCTGGTGATTAAAGAGAAGGAGTTCTTCGAGAGTTCGCTATTGGTCCTGCTCGGAGGAAGTGCTAAGCTTGTGCAGAGAGGCTGGTGAGGACATCTTGGTGACATCGGGAGTCTACTGCGAGGCTACAGGCACAAGAGACAAGAGGGCTTCTGCTGCGGGTCGACAACAGGTGAAGGAGGTGCGCGACGGGAGTCGAACTGAAGACCTCAAGAGTGAAGACAGTAGTGCACTCTGGGTGCTGCACAGAGCAAGGTAAGCCATCACCACTTCGGACTGTTACGGTTGTACATTGTCACTATTTGGAAGATTGTTGATTGGCTATATGACTGAACTTTTATTGTGATTTGTAGTCTTTAATTAATGGTAAATATTATTGTGCTTTAATAGTCAAAGTAAATTAACGTTCTTGTGGCACAGTACTAATCGTGTTGTGAGAGTTATAGTTGATTGCTGTTTTGTGTATTTCGTAGCTTTGTGAGCTATAATCCAGCACTTAATTAAACCCTTTTATTTCTAACTATAAGACATCTATCCCAAAAGGACTCATGAAAATTGCACAATTTAAGTTTTTGCTTAAACTTGTAACATTACTGTTTTGCTCTCAACCAGTGTATTCTTTGCATCCACCGGTTCTACCAGCCTGACATTTCGGTGGATACGACGGAAGTGCACCGGAACACCAATCAGTAATATTTCGAATACAACCTCTAAAAAAAAATTAAACGATTGTGATATGTGAGGACAAAGAAAGTTAAGTTACAATCTTTAATTGCATGGAAAATTGTTTGTGTTTTAACATATGCACTTATTGCAAACATATTTCCATTTAATCTGAAAAATGTTATTATACACTATACTTATCATTAAATACGTTAACAGAGCATTAGCCTGGATTTCTATAATGGTATAGTTGTACAACATGAATAGTTTCATCCCATCTCATTGGTAGTGGGAAAAAAGTCATTCCAAAGTTCTATAAACGCCTCAACCGGTGTACACAGGTGTTTCAACAATTAGCGGATGTAACGATTAATTTTCGAATGCGCGGAATCTAAGAAAGATTACAGTGACGGAAATCGAGGAATAATTAACAATGGCAAGAAAGTGTTATACTAAGACATGTTAGCAATCCTTTGCAGTAGCATTATAACCGTTTCGAATTCTGTGCATTTGAAACATGGTGACTGCATATCGGGGCCTGATAGCGATCGAGCACTACGCCGATTCATACACGCTCAACTCCTACATCATAGCGTCTAAGCGCGTTTTCCCATGAACAGCGAATACCTGCGGCGCCCATTCGACGTCGGCAAGGCAAGGAGGCAGGCAGGCGGCCCAGTGCGGCCTTCCGGCCCGCGATTGCCTCCCGTCTCGCTCCACTGAGCTACTGGGGCGCCCCCTCCCGGCTCTCTCGCGAGCTCTCCGCACACCGTCGATATCGCCAGCCAGCCTCCGTCACGACACGGCCGCCGACCCCAACACTCCTGCCACCAAACTGTCCTCTACCTCCCTCAATGCAACTGCTCCGTCCGCAAACAAAACGATGCTTTCGACGACATCGACATCGTGACCGCGTTGTTGAAGGACGCAAGATCAGAGACAAACGTTTATAAAAAAAATATTGTGGCAAGTAAGCGTTCCAAGTTGCTAACTACGATAACCTACTTGAAACTAAAAAATAACAGGCTGATTTTAGAATGTCATGAGAGTATTCTAGCACTGTATTATGAGGTGTCTTCTGAAAGGTACTCTCATTTTTTTTTACACAGAAACTTTATTGTCAAACAAAATACGCAATAGTATCGTGAAATATACACATTACACTACTTTCGGACACAGTCGCCACCGACATTGTGACACTTTTCATAGCAATGGGATAGATTGGATCACCCTGCCTACAGCCACGATCTTGCCCCATCAGACTGTCACCTGTTCCCTGCATTGAAAGCCACACACTCAGAACGTCACTGCCACAACAATGCTGATGGAGCAGGCTGTGCGACAATTCCTTGCATCGCATAATGTAGAGTTTTACCAGAGTGGTTTCTTAAAAACTGATGGCACGCTATGACAAATGTCTTAATGTCGGAGACGACTACGTCGGAATTTAGTGCAAGTTTTATAGTAGGCCTACATGATACCACGGTGTATTTTCTTTGGCCGCCGCCGATTCCTCATATGCCCGCCCGGAAGCCGTGCTGTCGCGAGACCGAAAGCCGAAGCTTCCATAACTCGCTGGGTGTTTGTAAAATCAAAAGCACCCCGACAGTCTAGTTTCAAATCATTTGAACGTCAGCGGGGTGCGTGTAACTGCTTTAGCTGGGCTCCGGACCCGTATTTAAGGCTGGAGGGGGATTGTTGCCATAATTAATATATTACGTGTTTGTGTAATCGGCGGGGGAGTGAAGACTGGAGTGGTGTAGTGTCGTGTTGTTATGTCCTATAGTGAGGTGGATGTTGTCGTCAAGTGGCTAGATAAACTCGTAGTGTAGTAGTGCGTATAATACCTGCAATCACTGTGTAATGCACGGAGTTGCCAATAAAATTTTGAGTGGGAAAAAAACGAAACCTACCTTCCAAACACCCCTCGTACAAACCTATCAACAACAGTACGATTTTATTTTTATAAAAAAAATAATCGAGGCATAAAACAGCAGCTGGAATTTAAGGGCGATCCAGGCAGGAATGTTGAGTAATTCATAACCTCTACGCACAAGACATTAAACTGGCGTACATTATCAGTTGTCTCACATCTACCATACTTATATACATACATACATACATACACACACAAAATAAAGATGGTGTATGATAGAACATTTGATTCCCAGAATATGTGAAGCAAGAAATAAATATGCTGCCAAACTACATTTGACGAAATGAGAACATAAGGTAACTGAGGATTATTTACTCCTAGACAGTCTTCGTTAATCTTGTACAAGTTTACCAAAGAAAGCAGGCTTTTTTCGTATGGAAAAAGAGAGTAAATAAACCAAAACTGTTGTTCTGTTCTAGGCAACATATACCCTCGTACAAGGAAAAAACATGTGTGGCTCGAGGTAAAAAAAAAAGCCGAAAGACTGCAGTTATAACCACCTTCGAAGAAAAAGGAATCAAAAGGCAAAGGTGAAAACAGCAATGTAATATGTATGGCAGTGAGAAATTCAACTGGGGCATAGGAAGTAACATTCAATGTAGACAAATATTCTGCATGTGAAAATGCAACAAAAGACCCTGAACTGTAAAAGAACGTCTATGGGTAAAATGATGATTTGTTATGAACAAAATGAGGCAAACAGAACTCACCATGCTGCTGTCAGACTGACAGACAACAGATCCAAATACATTCAAGGTAAGAGTAGTTTACTCTTGGTCCTGAAGAAAGAAGTGGCGCCTTACGAACTTAATTTTGAACTGGCCACTACTTTGACAACAAGGTGGTTATGACTTTGGTTTAAAAGGGTGTTGAATCAAGCACAAATTTCCCGTGTGATAAGGATTTTTCTATACAAAATATGAGATGCTAAGACTGTTAATCTTGACTATGTTCACCGTGTCTGTGATGTATTTTCACTATTAAATTTGCTGACATTCCTTCTTTCTATAAAACTTTTTTTGTTTATTTCACTTTAGTTCAAGTTTTGCGCCCATTTCGCAATTTTCATCATTGGTTTAGCCTACTGTCATTTCATTACATTCAATCAAGCAACATGTCTAGTTATTTTTGACACCAGAACGACCCTAATATTTAAACAACATTCGGCATAAATGTTCAATACCGGTAAGTACTCCCAAATATTGGCTGCTTAAATCCTGAATTGTGTCAATTAAGCCGTGAGCTAAAAGAAAAACTTTCCTCCGGGGGATTTAAATAAACATAGTGCCTTAATCAGTATTCTAAAACACATTGTTATGTTTCATAAGCTGTGCTTACAGTGTTAAAATCCTCAGGCAAATACATAGCCTAAAATTCAGAAGATAGCAAAGATGATCTAAATAAAAAACTTACTAAGATACGAAAACACAGATTTAACAATCTATGCGCAATAGGACATCAATTTTGTATCGTAATAACATCAACATGTATTCAAGATGTCAACTGTGATTTAATTCAACACGACTGATAAGAATGTGCTTCCTTCTGATATGGATACAAAATTATTACTTGTCAAATACACTATCCAAAATTCCAAACATTTAAATAACTATATTTTGTAAGCTTGAATTGAATAGAACAAACACACAGTCAAACAGATTTTGCCAGGTGCGACGCTTTTCACACACTGCCAAAGCACAGAGTGCAGAACGAAATTTTGTAAGTTCTCGGAGAACGTTAATATCCACTGAAATATCAGTGACCGGACAGTGAAAAAAAATACTAACTACCACAAAAAAAATTAATTTTTTCTTGTGGTCACAAAATCCTTGGGGCTTTTGGCGTAAAGACGAAGCACACAACTTGTTTGAAAGACGGCGACATCTCGCTTCCTGTCAACAGACAGAGAAACACTGGTAAGGGGAAGAGAGGATTATATGTGTGTGTGTATCAGTGAGGAGGGGGGATGTTCGAGCGTCGAGACGACGAAGTTTTGTTTATAGTGGCGGAGCTTTCCCCGACATTCCTCACCGAGCCACTGTGGCTGGTGTTTATACGCAGGCGAGTGTCGCACAGACTCACTTCACATCTGAACTACTTTTCTTGCGCGAGCCATCCTAGTTATCCCACTTGATATAACAATACTCGAGACCTACTATGGAAAATGAGGGGCTGTGTTACTTAATCGACGTAAAACACATACAATCAACAGTCAACAACCGCTTTATACCATGATACAAAAAATTTACTCCCATTTCCTATTAATTTAACTGCAACACCACGGAATACTCGGAGGGAAATGCCATACAGCCATCTCTTAATATGACTGTATCCTCCAAACAGCGAAACGTGGTCTAGAAAATGATTTATTTTCGACCAACAAAGAATAACGAACGTCGTTGTTCTGAGGTATGCATTTTTTCGCGTATACCCAAGTAAAAATTACAAGAGATCTAGACCTTCAAAAACATTTTTTTCGCACTGTGCATTATAAATATGTAGTGCGTATTAAATTGGAACCGAAACAACTCCACTGCATTTTTTTAAATTTTTACATACAGTAGTATCAGAGTGATTATAGTAATTCTTACTACTGGCGATGATAGTCAAAGAATGCCAACTTTAGGAAATTTATGAAGCTATTCACCCTTGGCAGTCAGTGCCTACATATAAGACTAGGTATATAGGAATACTGGCAAAATGATATAAATCCAAGGTAGCGGAAACAGTTCGCATGCCAGTACCTCTAAAATATACGTTCGGAATAATGTCGTGTGAGAAAATAACTTTACTCCATTTACCTAAATAGCCGAGTGTGTTTGTGGTCACCTGCTGGAAATGGAAACACAGCTCTATGTAAACAGATGCATACAGGAGCAACAATACAAAGGTCAAAATCTAGTATTCTTATGTTCTCGTTCGATCAACTGTGCGCCTCATTGGATATCATTGCTGTAACATGGCCTTACTGATCTCAAAGGGCATCACTGGTCTAATGCAGTCTCACTGCTATCACGCAGTAACAATGCTATTGTGATGTTTATATTGGTATTAATATTTAGTAGTGTTTGGTTATAAAAGGTGTAAGAATTGGGTAGCCAGTGTAGCAATGTGGAATGTCTAAGAAACCTTGAGTATTCACTGATTGTACTCCGGTATTGCATACAAACACACTCTTACCACTCCTTTTTAAGAATCTAGTGATGCACATGTCTGGAACTCTGGGTACATGTGCAGAACACTTATGCCAGCAATAACCTTGGAATAAGAGTGACTTAAAAGACCAAAACCAATCTAAAGAACCATAAATAATTCATTCAGTGGCTAAAATTTTAAATCATTAATTTATTTAAGATCCTGGGATCATGGAAAATACTAAAAAGTAATTTATTTAGCTGACAAAATATAAGAATAGTAAGGTAGTTATGAACCTTAATTTCGATTACCACATCCTTGATAAATCATAACTAGCTTGAAAAGTACTTCACGAAAATTAAAATATGTTCCAAAATATTTAAATTAGATCAAGACAAACTAAAATCGATAATTACTGGCAAATAACGTAATTAATTAAGCAAATAAAATTACGTTACTGCGATCGTCCGTCTGGCTACTCAATATTCTTAGTTAGCTGCAAACACACATTAACTCTTTGCTAGATAAATATTAAAATTTCCGCGGCTATACTATAACTCTCCCGAGTGGTAGGCATAGAACATCTAGGAAAACTCAAGACTGATGAGTATATTTTAATAGCCATTCCAAAAGAAATCTAAAATCTTGATAATACTGAAATTTAAAATGTCCGCGAATAAATAACACATCAATTTAGCTGGTATAAAATATCTTGACACGTCTTTAGTTGTATTAAAAAATCGGTGTCATACCAGTCCTCGCTTACGTCGTAAGTGGTGTGATGGCGCCATTTTAGGATCAGCAATTTCTTTCTTGATCACTCCTAGAAATTATTAGCGGTCTCGTGGACACTTCTAAATATGCCCACGGCCATCCTAGCCTTGACTTACGATTTTGGCCTTCAAAAACTAACAAAAATTATTAGGATTAGCTTTAACGAAGCTAGCGATGCACGGAGAAAATCACTTAATTCCGGCATCGAAGCTGGCCAAAAACTTCCCTAATCTCGGACCCCTCGCTTAACGCTTAACACAGGCCCTCCAGTATTACCTATTGTGATTTTACTGGAGTTTGAGAGTATAAAACTGAATCGCGAAACGACTCAATACACGAAAAAGAAAACAAAAAGAAATACATAATTCAAAATAAAAGAAATTAAAAATAAAATTAGAAATTTGGATGTGAGTCTTAGCCTTAATTTAAAAAAAAATATATATGAATAAATAAAGTACCAAAGTTAACTAGGTAGGAGCATTCATTAACTAACTTAGCTATCCAAAGAGAATTTAAAGTTACTTTAAATATCATTACAAATACAAGTAATCTCATAGACAATATAACCTGAAAAAAAAAGTGTTTAAGGAAAAAATTAAGTACATAAGTATCATAATTTGCTTACTAAAACTAATCTTTCTATAGCCAAATGCTATACTATCACAAGGGCCATACTTTCACTTCTCTCATGGGGCATCACTATTTTCATTTGGCCTCCCTCTCTCCTACAATCTACCACGAACGAGTGCACTTAGTTGACAATTATGTGGTCTGAGGACATAAGTGCTGCTAACATAGTTTCATATTCACTCGCTCATTCCAAGTGCTAAACCATCTTTTTTTTCTAAAAAAATTACATGTTTTAGTCAATTTCTGAAATTGCTTTAACCAGCTGTCAAAAAAGTGTACTTGTCATCATGAATGTCCCATTTGTCTTACAAGCTTTACTGCTCTCGTGAGGCAGCCATCCATCATTTAGCTTCACTGCCATTACGACCTAACACTATCACGGACCTCGCTGGTCTAACAGGACATCGCTATGTTCAAAAGGCATCACTGTACTTACAGAGCATCACGTCTCTTATTAGGCACCACTGCACACATGTAGCAACACTGTCACGAGGTAACATTATTATCAGGATGTCTCATTGTTTGTTGTCACAGGAAAGCACTGCTCACGTAGCTTCACGGCCCTAATGGAGCCGGACTGCTTTCAAGGAATCATAATGGCCTCCTATTTCAGCCAACTGAATTTTACTCTGGGCGTATCCGATTTCCAATTCCGGTATAACGTATGTAACTGCCCAATCTACTCCACCACTGAGTTTTGACGCTCCTTCATCCCAGTAACTCACTTTAAGGCGCCCGCCTACTGGCGGAGTATTTGTGTGAGCGAGGCACAGTGCCATGGGCGATGTTGACCGGCTCATCTGGTGCGGTATCACATCTACTGCAAGTCACTGAAACGGCGTACAGTAGTATTGTGGATCATTCGCCTGACTGACACTTTCAGTGGTGATCCCATCTTTTTTATTGGTGAACAGTTTTAAGCGAAGTCCGTTCTATGCTTCTAGAGTAGTTTCACACGAATCCTGTGAGTAGATTTTTAGACATAACAGGTTAAATTTTTTTAAGCTATTAAACCACACTTCCGTCATCGTCTGAAAGGTATTTTCTATTTGTACATTGACACAATGGGCATATGTGGAAAAGTTTCGTAAAAAAAGTATTCACGAACACGCCGCAACGCATTTTAAGTGCGTGGTAGGCGAGGCCCGTAAGTCATATCAGGATGACAGTCACCTGCTCTTTACTTATACAACAATAGGTTTAACCTCCTTTCTCAAATGCATGTGCCATACCCCATATTTAACGAGGACATAATTCTGGCACATTCTGTCGTCCCACGTTTCATTTAGCAAGAAGTCTGTATGACGCTAGGCGCCGACGAGCTTTAATTTTCAGAGAAAAAAAAAGATACCAGAGGTTTGTTCAAGTTTTCCGAGATCATTCGAGCCACTAAGACTTCGTTCATACTTCTTCTTACCCACCTCAATTGTTTCTCTCGTCATCACTTCTTTTTCCACCTCTACCTTTTTCCTCATCTTATTTCACTTTTTTCATAACTCTCTCATAGCCATTCTTGTAGCATTGGCACATTGCACTTAGCCATACCAGTAATGTTCATTCAGACTTACCATAACCTTACAACTGCTTCCATAGTTTTCACTCACACTTATTCAAGTAGGTATACCTGATGACAGTTATCAGACTAGCCTGCAACAGGCAGGCCTATTTTTTTTTTTTTTTTGCGATACATAGGCCCTACCATTTCTCGTTTCTCGAACAGTTTTACTGGGTTTAAACTTCTTACCAATGTTTCTTTCTGCCTAACATCAAAATTATCACTACTGCAAACTTATCTGAGTGATCCAGCAATATTCTATAATTTCTTGGCTTTTAAACGACGACCATTTCGAGCACAAAAAAATGCACCGACTTCAATATGGTTTAACCTACTCTTTGGACTGATTTCCAAAACTCTTGGGAAAAGTATTCATCTCAATAATGACCTGTCAATCTTGCGGTTCGTGAGAAATTTATAATTTTTCATATTTGTAATAGTAGTGTACGTAGTTAGGGAACAAAAGTGCGAAAATAATTGTAAAAGCTCATCATCTTAACAGATAACTTAAGGCCGATATAACAAGATCAGGCGGCAACCAACTGTAGGCCTACCTGCAATTCTCACATCAAAGCATGTTGGTAACAATGTACAATTAATTTTTTTCTGTTCATTTGTGGTGTATTAAAAAAGAGGCGAATATAATAGTATGGACTTTATAACCAACTAAACTGATTTGATGATAGATATTTAACCAACATTTCTGAAATGCTAATTTTGTGAAAACGCCTGGCTTCTTTGAGCATAAACTCTGTTCACAACTCTAGTGCCCAGTATCAAATTACTATAATATATTCCACAAACGAATTCACGTATCTGCCTATTCTACTGTAGTCGTTCATGAATCACCACACGGTTGCCAGGATTCTTACGGTTCTCAGTGCTGCCAACATTAGTTTACCTTCACCCACTCAGCAATTAAGGCATAAATAGAGACGGGAAAAATTCGCGGGTTCACTGAGCTGTAGGCTAGCCTCCAAGAACATGTGTGTATTCAAGCAGACATTATCTGCTCACTGGCTGCTCGACGACGCAGTGATATGGGCCTGCATTTAGTTGCTTCTTCACTATTGGTTAAGCGACTTCCAGGAAATGTCAAATAAGTCACAGGCCAATTGCGAAAGTGGCACGAACTTACAGTTGCTGAAATTCTAGCTAGGGGCCAAAAGAAAACGCGGATTTTTCAGGTCTCTACGCCTAACTCATTTGGTATTACAGATGGAACATATCGGAACTATAAAACATTGATACTCACCAGCTAATATGAAATTATCGAAGTAAATAAACGATGCACTTCCTAAAAACAGGTGATGGTTTATATTTAATCACAGAGTTTGCTGCAATATTCGTCGGGTGCACCTTGCTAAATAGAATTTGAAATACTGAAATGTATGCATGTATCTTACGGCCATGCCAGATAACTTTTTTTCACATTGGTGCGAAAAACTCACAACTTTCTTAACGGAATGTTTGAAAAAATTCAAGACCGAGATCAGTCACATGATGCACCATTGTACATGTTCCGGTACGATCATTGCAAAATAATGCACTATTCGTTCACAAATATATATTTTACTTGATTTTGGCTTATTTTCAAAACAAAATAAAGCCTAGTACAGGATGCGGCAACAAAACTTCCTTTCTTAATATAGCAATAAACCCCATTAAATTTATAGAATGTAGGTAGCCTACATATCTAAAGTTTGGTTACACACAGTTTTGAAAATCAAATCAGGTAGGTAACGGCCCCTCCCCCCAACCAATTATCCATCCGCTGAGTAAGCCGATTTCTGGCGTTTCTCCTGACACTTACCAGCATAGCAGTGGGTAAGTTGACAATTTCTGCCAGGATGTTGGCCTTCAGGACGTGTAGGGTCCTTGGACGGTTGGCATAAACGAGGGATATCAAATCACAAAAAAAATCACCAGAAAAGCAATTGGGGGAACGGGCTGGCCACTAAAAATCACCACTTATTGAGATGAGGTGCTCCAGTAAGTGTTCCCTCAAAACCCTAAGTTCAATTCATCAAGCTCCTCACTGTTCCAACGCATGATGGCATTGACAGCGGTAGGGAACAAAACTTAACACCAACGCCTCTCGAATGAGACATTTCCGCCCCGCTAACACATTTACAGACTATATGTCGCGCATTTCAAAACAGGAAGTTATGTTGCCGCGCCCTGTATAATTTTGGGGGCAACAATCAGAAAAAAACTATGTGGTTTAACACTACAAAAGAAAATAGGTACAAATTATGATATATTTGTGATAAAACACTGTAGCGATTCTTTGATATGAAATGTATCTTTCTTTAAAAATATTTTCATAATCACTGCAAAACTACCAGGTGTGACCTTACAGCAGTTTCGCACTTCGTATACCCAATTATTTTCCACACAGACTGTTAAAATACACTTTTCATTTTCGCCAAAATGCATCAGGGACCTATAAAAATTAACAACTACACACCACAACTATCGCAACTCGCGTGAGGTAAACAGCATAGTTTACAGATTGGGACACAGCATGGTAGCAAGAAAACTGGAACAAAAAACAAATTTGGGACCCCGCGTGGCATTGAAATCATGAGTTGGTTGATTCGCAATTCACCGCATATAACAGAAACCATTATTTCTTATCATTCTGAGCTACACGTCCTGATACGAATGTAGTACGGTAAAAAGCGAGTTTCCACTGCATATTTGTCATATAATTACGCACTAGTTTGAATTGGGCCTAGTGTTTGGGGAATCTTTCTCTATAACCGTAGCCTGTTCGCCGCTAACGAGGTTTCAAAGTTATGTCAAAGTTCTAAACAACCGGTAACCACGTCTTGGAACAACCGTTTATCAATCTATACCATTTTTGGCGGCAAACAATCCCACGGCTGAGAGAAATATACAAATTCTAAAACACACGCGTGGCGTCTGGCAATATCCACTCATCATTGACTTCACAAAAACAGGACATAAATAATTATTACTTATGTTTTCAGCCAAACAGGAGGGGATATAGGTCTAGGTTTGGGGCGGATGGAGATGGTGTGTGGGTGTGTAAATGCCTTAAAGTTCCTATACTGACACCCCGAATCAAACCAGGGGGGTCAAGGGCTTCCCCACGGAAAAAAAAATTAGTTTATAAGGTGCAAAATGGTGGTATTTAAGGCGATAACTAAACAGTAAATTGAATAAATAACTTTTAAAATGTGCAATATTTTAAGGATAAACTATATACAAAAAATGTCAGAAGGGGCGGCCTTCCCCCTCCCCCTAACACTCCAGCAGCCAACTTTTATCTGTTTGCCACCTGTTAATATGGACGTAGCTTAGCAGTATGAAGCAACAAAAACATTTGATTATTATTCTTGGCAAGTTGGTCTTCTGAAGTACTATTTTCCCGTAAACAGCATATACAATATGTCTAATCCACAAGAACTCTCTACTGTACGGCGAACGTCTAACCAGCAGGAGCAGACACATTTGGTTCTGAACGTAAACAAACGTTCGAAAGCCATTTATTTACCTGTGTTTTGCCAGTTACTTGAGCAGCGGGTAATACCAATTAATTCAGACTAAAATATTTAACTAACATTAACATACCTAAAATTCTTGAGACAAAGTTCGCACTAATTCCGCAAAAATTCATTACTACTACCTAAACTAAATTGTAGTAATACCAAACACACTAGAGAATTTCGCAATTCACACACATTCAGACAGTTCTCAAGTATATTTACACGAGCAATCTAAGAGCTAAGGTTTCCATGCACGTCTCAAGGACAATAATAAAAACTGTGCTTCACGAGCTGTAAAGTCGATTTAGAACAGTGAGATATACAGAAGACGTTGACTTCAGAGAAAGTTAAGAAATTACGGGAGGGGGCGGAGAGGAACGTAAAGGTTTCTTTTTACATTGCATTTACTTCCAATATTGACAAGCAACCTAATTCCGACACCTACGCTTGCAAGGAACTGTAAAGAAAGAAACTTCAACACATCGTATCATTTACTACCATGACATTTCGTTCTACCGATAGAAATAAGTATTGTTTGGTCGGTCAATTTTAATCTGCATTAAGAAAAATGTACACCATACCACCAAAAAGTATGTGGGTAACTAAAAACACAAATTGTATTAAAGTAAGATTTGTGGGAGGTTCCGATAAATTTAGAATCCCGTAAGTTTGCACCTACTGTATTTTCACATCCGCATGCAGTAAATTTATAAAAATATTGGACTTTCATTAGATAATTTTATGCCGCTTACCAACGATGAAAAAAAAATTGTTTATTTGACACATACCATCATGACAAGCTGCAAGGGGGTAGTTCCCGGTCACAGTCGATCACATGGAAATGTCAAAGGAAGGCAGGCGGGGGTGGAAACCCCACCCCCTTCCCCGCACGCACTACTGCCGCCGGACACTCGCACGCGTCAACAACGCCGCCGTCGACCGCGTACGAATGCGCCCACCCGCGCGAACCGCACCGACATCTCGCGTCGTGTTCGCGTCGCGTTGTGGCGTATTGTTGGGCGCGCGCGCGGGTGTGAGTGTGTATGTGTGCGCGCGGAGATGGAAGAGGCGCGCGCCGCCGCTGCGCGACGTTGCCAGACTGCCGCCACGCACTGTTGTGACATGGTGCGGCGGTGTGCACTACTGGTGATACACCGTGCTTGGCTTGGCCGGCCGCCGGCGCTGCGATCGCCCGCAGAGAGACAGAGGGAGAGAGAGAGAGTGAGAGGAGGAGGCACAGCGAGGGTCGGGTGACGGAGACAGATAACGGCCCAGCGCCCGCACTCCCTCGTGGAAGAGAAAGAGAGCAACAGACACCGAATGCCAGGGGGAGGGGAAAGTGAAGAGAGAAGCGCGCGAGGCTGCCAGCGGCGTTGCCAACTTGTCACTCTGGCAACCGAAATGCACTCACCTTGAAACAATGCTCTGCTGGCCTGTCCTGCCCCGCTTAGCTACGAGTGCCGCCTCCTGCACTTTGAAGCGTACGCATAAGGCGTTCCGCTCTCCGTCCCAGCCGAATTTCAAGGCGATGCCATAAAAATAGAAACATTCGGTAAACAAAAACAAACACGCGGCGGCAGGCGACACACATAATTCTCAACAGTCTACGTTTGACAGAACATTTTTAAAACTCGATACAGGGATAATAAAATGCACATTTACGGTTAAATAGTGACGTGACCATTGCAGCAGGATTGAGGTTTAGTTGTTTAATTTATTTTTAAATAGTGTCGCCGACGCTGATTTTTCAGCGTCGTTTTCGCAGGCTTCCACCAAAACTAGTCGCCTGTGGACGTCCTAGCGGGGCGTTGTAGCAAACACGCGCGATGGGGGCGTCTCCACGGTGCACCCTCTGCTCCCCACCACCACCCAACCCCCTAGGCCGTACCGCGCCGTCACAGCAAAGCACAGCCTCGCTTGGTTTATCGGGTCGGATCATTGATCCAGGAGCCAAGCCAGCTCCTACCTCGACCCCTGACTCCCCCTCCCCCCACACAGGCACCCCTCTCTCCCTCTGACTGCCGGCGGGCCACCAGCGACTGCCGAGATAATGGACACCACAGCACAGCGGCCGGCGACGCGATGCTCACTTGTACGGGGCCGCGCGAACCGAACAAGTTCAAGCGCTCCGGACCACACTCCCTCCGAACAAAAGACGGCCGCCTACACTGGGGTGATATAGCTGCATTTCTAGCGCAACTACTTGTATAACCTCACTAAACTCCTCAGCACTTATCCCTTATACAAACAAGCTTCACGTTATATTACGACTGTGAAAGTAATCAGTTCATCTGTTTGCCGAACTCTGTAGCTCGGAAAAACAATACGTAATAAACTTTCTTGGCCACTTCTACACACAAAACACGTGTAGATTGAAAATACCGATGTTGGTTTTTAATTTTCATAATGCCATATGTCGTTCTACAATAAACTGATGATTCCGAATATACGTGACTGATAGCAATGACCTTACGTCTTGACTGACTGGCTCACACTATCTAATCTCTTTATACGTAGCATTCCCTGACACAATAAAAGCTTTATTGAATTTATTTATAAGCTGGTACGAATTCTATGCGTTTTCCAATTTCACTCAGTAATTGACGAAAATGTATAGACGTTATGTGTATAAATGATTTACTACTTATTTAGTTAATAATACATTCATAACTCATCGTCAAATCTGTCTAACTCAGTACTTAGCACACGTACCGTACGTTAAAAAAAAAAGTTATGATTTTTTTAAGTGTGCGCAACTTCCAATGACGTATAATATACCGTAAAATGTGATGAATAGGGACGGTGGGGCGAATAGAGACAAAATTTGAAACAGATTCCTAGCTTAGACCTTTAATTAACTTAAATCGAATTATATTTCAATACAATTACTCTTTGTAAAATGATTAACTTGCCAACCTTACGGAAAAGCTCGGATTTTAAAACCGTGTACTGGAACTTTTGATTTGAAATTTTGTCCCTACTCACCCCACTTTACGGTACATTGGAGTTAAAGGAGGCTAATATATATATATATACACACACCAAGTACCCCATCAATTCTGAATAGTATGAATAACGTCATATCTACTACAGATTGGAAAGAAAATGTATTTTCTTATGGGAGAGCTTGGCAGAGGGAAAACTCTACCGCTAGTTGCGCTGCTATCGCTAACTGGTGTAATACAATACGAAACCGTAGTAAAATCAAATGTAACAAGTTTTGGAAAAGAGCTAATTCATGTAATTACATTTACGAAAGCTTTGTGATTGGTCAGTTTACACAACTTACCTATATCAGCGCACCAAGCGACAGAAATTGTCCCTTGCCAAACTTTTAACAATGATGCTTCCGACCTGTAGTAGAATTAACCTTAGTATGAAACATGTTAACAAGGAAAAATAAATAGGAAGCTAGTACTGCTGCATAAAACCAAATATTGTTCAGAATCCTTTACTGTTGCTACAACCAAATTTTGGAACACCTTAAAAACTGAGCAAAGGAACGTAAATAATTTCCATACATTTAAGAAGGTAGTAAATAAAAACTATCTTAACCCCCCCCCCCCCAAATTGAATGAAGAATGAGGCTAGCTACTTGTGTGTGTGTGTGTGTGCGCGCGCGCGCGCGCGCGTTCGCGTATGTATGCAAGGATGAGTGAGAAGGGAAAAAAAATTGTTTTGCTTTTTTGTGAATTTGTACGTGTGATGGGATGATGGTATATGTTTATGCATTTGTGTGCGTATGACCTCAGAGTATGAACATTTCAAAGTGTAAATCCTTTGGTGTGTAATTTGTCTTTTTTTTCCCCTCTCATATTTGTATGTACGTGTGAATGATTATTAATATTTTTCTTATGTTTATATATAACATAGTTATATAGCATTATTTATCTATTTAATTTGTACTGTTAAAAATGTACAGCATATTGTATTTTATGTTTGTAATAATATGTGTAATGTAATATGTGTAATGGGTCCAGTGTCAGAAAAGGCATCCGTGCCTTAACTGCGCCTTAAAGACGATATAAATAAATAAATAAATATACTGGGTGAAAGAAATGCTAGTGCAAATATTAAGTTTGGTTGATACAAAATCCACTTTTAAAAGGAAGCCATTCTCAACATTTTTCTGCTAAAATATGTTTCATGAGCTGCTTTTACAGTTTCCAGCCATTACATATTCAATAAAATATGGGTTTCCTGGATGTGTCTGAAAAGTAACTGAATGACGAATGTAGTGACGAGCACGTCATACTTACTAACACAAAGGTTGCAAGATCGAATCCAATACCCGGCGAACTAAAAATGTTAACTTGATAAAAATAATTAAATCATAAGGACCAATATCCCATATACAAACACAAGCAACTTCGCCCTTAACAACAGCGACACTAACGTACTCTAGCCGACAACTGCGTAAACAAACATGGCGACACCAGCGCCGCCTAGCAAACGATGAAGAAATCAAAGTGCGATACCAGCGCCGCCTAGCAGTCAACGGAGAAAACGAAGTCCTCTGAGAGTACATCATAACTATGCAAATTCTCCAAACAAAATGGACTGAATTTTCCCTTATACCCACCCACATGCGAAAATCTAGGACCGACCTCACCGGGAATCGAACCCAGATCGCCTTGGTGGAAGGCGAGTGGTCTGACCTGTCAGCCAGCACGGCCCCAATGACAAATGGAAACAGCGTGAAGGTGTTTGGAGGGACTGCAGTCATAGGTACCTACTCTACAGAGCCCCAAATGTTTGGCCTCGGCGCCTTCCCCTCAGCCCTCCAGCCTCAGTCATCGTCACCAAAATAATTATCAAGAGGGAGCTCGGGCCGTCTGACATAAGAAACAATAGAAAAAGACGAAGCTTGATCATTAATTTAACTTGCAACTGACACCTATTTTATAATTTGCTCACTTGCGAACATATTTATGTTCCAACTGTTAAAGTGAGTATTTCAGATGTCACTGATTTCAACACTTTTCACTCAATAGAAAATTACAATAGGAGAGATTACCTTCGCAAATTAACCACTCTCCTATCATAGGAGCAAACAAACTACAGTCATTTGGGGTAACTTTGTACAATTTCAGGGTAACATTGTACCAGACATTTTCATGAAACGACATTGTGACCTTCAACTATTAAACAAATTTCATGATTAACAACTTTATTCATGAAGAACATAACACTGTTCAAAAATCTATTATCTTTTACTTGAAATCAAACTAGCCTGGTCGTACAAAGTTCGCCTGCCCCGTACAAAGTTATCCCAAATGACTGTAATGTTTATGTTAAAATATCACGCAGAAAGGTTGCAATTTTTCACAAATATTGGTTTCAAATGGTCACTGGACCAAATGTGGAGAGTAAACCGCTTACATTCGAAAGTTAAGGGGAGAAGTAAACAGACCTATCTGCTGTGTTCTTCGCTCACAGAAAACCTGCGCGAGACTAACTAAAGTATAAGTCGAGTGACCTTCACAATTTATCACTTTACTGCCTGATAGTAACAACTGCCGACTGCTCACACACAACTAAGGCTCGGGCCTCAGACTGATCGGGTGGACGCCGCGCTGGCCCTTGCCCTCAACTCTGAGAAAAAAAGTTAGATATTGTATCTGTAAAATACGTCTATATTAACCGTGTTACTATGTTTGTATCGCAAAATGGGTGTTAGTTACGTTTACAATAATTAAAGAAAGTAGTCAGCAAATAAGTTTTCTCAAAATTGTTATCCGGGCATTAGGGACCCCAAACAATTCTCTGCCTCAGGCGGGCGCCCAGAAACCTTGCTGCGGGCCTAGGACTGGCGAATCACTGCGTCCCGCAGCAGGTCGATTACGGATCTGTTCTGGCCGCGTCATAACACGAACGTGACTTGGGTAAGACGTCTGACAGCAAAATGCGACCACCGATGTATTATGACGTGCCAAGTTTAAGACGACAGCGTCTTAACACAGCCCAAAAACGTGTGCCTCAGTTAAGTTGTTACATCGCAACAGACAATAAACGGAACACAGGTTCACTAAATGCAGTCGTTTCTCAATTGATAAATGTAATTTTGTGTGTTAACATACATGAAAACACTAGAACAGATAACAGATAAGGATTCAGTAGCCTCACATTTGTACTAACCACTCGAAGGTTAGGAGAGGTTATAATCGCTTTACTACGCAGTTTAAATAGCAAATTTGCTTTAAATACTGGTATTAGTTCCTAAGTTGAATGGGAAGTAATTATTTCCTTAACATAAAATATAGAAACTACAGTACATTTTAAAATACTTTAAAAATGCTTCCATTTACTATCAGTGCGCTGTGTACGAGTGGTTAACGTACAGAACTGTTTAGCAAGAGAAGTCGGATCGAATCCGAATTAAAAAATTTAGCAGAAATTTTATCATTGATCTGTGTAATAACAATTTTAAAAAAATCCCAAAAACATCCATATTAACTTTTTTGGCTACACATTTGTCACATACATTTACGGCCCACCCAAGCATGCGGTCAGAAGGCGGCAGTGTTGTGTCCAAAAATCCCTGCAGCTTTTAGTTACCTATGTATGTATTTCAAATAAGTGAAATATGAACATATATAAATGTTGCTACTTTTTGTTGATCTCAGTTCGGCTACGTATCTCATGGATATGCTCACATTAGAAAGAAAACAACATATAAAGCATAATTTTAACAGTCTCAGCATACTAGTACACTCATATCATAGATTAAAATGTAAACGCACAAAATATGTAGGAGATTCAGGAATTTTGCTCAAAATATATTATATGACACCCATGACAAATGCACCAGTAAATTGCCTTGCTGACGAACGGTACACGGCACAATAAAAATATTTATTACTATCCAATCCACACTAACAAAAATTTCTGTTAAATCGACTTACATGTAATGGAAGCAAACTGCATTCACATATAAGAAAAAAAATTCCTTATTTAAAATATATCCTTACTCGCATTTTAGAAACTTTTTTTATTGCTATTGTGCACACAAGGCGAAATATTAATAATAATGTTAGTTTACGGCTGCAATAGCACTCGCTACAAATCTTCCAACTAGCAGTCCAAGACGCTAACCACACGGCTATCGACAACTTACTCCTAAAGCATTTTCAATCTATGTTAAACCATTGTCTACAAGTTAAAAAAATAAATTAATTAAATTATCTGTACATCTTCTATATTTTTTCTCAACATATTCGTACAATTTGACTGAATATTGACTTTTTTTCATTTGATGAAAAGATACATGAATTATCCATACACGTAAGGGATTCCTATCTATTTATCAGGTTAAGTTAGCTTTCTTTTTCGTGTGCAGTATTTAGTTTCTATCGCAACACGAGCAAACGTTACTATTTATAAACAAATTTAACAGTCTGAAGCCTAGAAATTTATTCATTGGCAAAAAGAAAATGTCCTAATATTCTTAAACTTCTGCGTGCGACACGAGTTTATAAGCGTCAGGCGTACCAACTTCATGTTATTTTGCGTAAAAGTTAAGACGTCTTACCCACGGCGAGGAGCTTATGGCGATGAGAAACGTAATCTTTCGTTCAGCGTCATGAAGTGCAAGTGTTGTGCGTGACACCTTATAGTTAAGACGCATTATACGAAAAGATCCATAATCGACCTGCAGGTATTTGTGCTGTCGCGCAAAGTGGCTGACGACTGGTAGCAGTAAAAACGGCATCAGAAAATGCTTTTCCGTTAAAGGCAATATGGAAGTTCAGATATATTTTTGAGTTTTTCTGCGTAGAAAACAAGTAAATTGAGATGTTCTGAAATTGAAAGCATTCAAAATCGTGTGAAATTTTCTGGCTGCCACGATAGTTTAGTAAATAAAGTTTCAAAGCACACTTTTCCTGGTAACAATCGCACTTGCTTTGTACTGGTAACCAACTTCAACGATTGTGTACATGTTTTTGATATCTGAATGATGTGCGAAATAAGTATAATATAATTACAACAAATTTGTTTTTTTTATTATTTGAATTTTATATGTTTTATTAGTAGCTATATATCGTCAAAATTTTCAACCTCTATAATTTAACTGCAGTCGCAATCTTTATACGGTATTAGCTCGAATTTCTTGATTTCGCAGACAGCCCACATTTTTTATGTTTCACATGTTTAATTAAAATTCTTATGTTGATTGTCAATGTATATTTATGTAATAGATTCAGTAATTAGCTATGCTATTTATAACGCCACGGAAAAAGTAATACATACAGAACATTTGATTCGCGAACATCACACGTGCATTTTTAAATAAATTCGAATCATAAATATTTTATTATTTTATTAATTGCCGAACCTTCGATGAACATGCGCCGAAAATTTTCTACACAATCAATACTTTCATGCACTTCTATTAGTGGCTGAAACACACTCTTTATTTCACCCAGTTCGCACAGAAACTAAAATCTTAAATGCAGATACAAGCATAACAAATGACTATGGAGCTTTGCTGATGCCGTCTTTGCCCTCCATTTTGTCGTATACAGAGCTGCGCTCTGTAGGAAGTGACACCGCGAATAGTGTTCTGTTATTAAATATCGAGTCTAATAGTGTGCAAGTAATACGTTTTTAATAGGTTTATAATTTAAACAAAAATAGACCAGTTTTAAATTAAAACAAAACGTATCAACTAAGTCACGAGACTGAGAACCAAGCAAATTCGAAAAATCTGTGACCCTAACCACGAAGGCCTGACTTTATCAACACTCATATCAAGACCTCGTAACTCGACTAAGACGCAGAACGAAAACCAGGAAAACACAAAAGAAACATTCAAGGTCACTCGAAAACTTTAATTTCCATGGCTTGTACATATTGACACGAAGGATACTGCTTTTGTTAAGTGGCCTCCCTACCTGCCCTTCAAATAAGTTGCAGCGAGTTACAACAATTCTCTTTTTGACGAAACTATTTAAGGCACATTACATCTGTATATCTACAAAAAGAACATACACTTCAAACTATGTCGCTATAGTTTTACAAATTCGGCACGTTTATTAAAAACAATATTTCCTGGCCCCCAAAACGGCCAAAATGGCTTTTTCAGACTGACGTATACGGAAAATTAACAATCGGAATCGAAAAACACAACTATAGAAACAAGCGTTAGACTTTGAACTACGCTGTCCATAAATAAAATAATGTGGTCACCGCTTGAAGTCCCATGGTAAAAAGGATAATAGTAAAGCGCTGCACGCAATCTGAGGGCCTTGTGCAGAGAGCCGATAGGCGATAATGCATTACATACGTCGATTAGTGGCACTCTTAGCGGCTCCTGCCACACACACACACACAAACGCAGCATATCTAGTGAGGCCCCTTAAGTAAGGTATACAGTTCTCAACTAAATAAGACCAAACCTTTATTGATAATGGTTTTAAAACACGAAAAATTCACTCAAAAAATTAAAAAAACGAATGAAAAGTCAAACTGCTACAGAGAAACTGTTTCAAAAATGAAAGCTACTTCTATTGGTATGGTTACTGTCCTTTGTCCCGTGCAAAATCTCAACAAATGGAAGACAGCAGAATTTTACTGTTTAAAATATTTTCTTCACTTCAATATCTAGCTGGCCAAGTCCTTGCAGTAAATGGGCCTACAGTCTAAGATAGCAAGAATGTGTTGAAACCTTTGCTGCTGAGAAGTGAAAAGGATAGAACATGACTCATACAAATGGCATTCTCACGACTAATGTAACAAAGTGTTGGATATTATGAGTTACTATGCGTTGAAGCAACAAATCACAAGTATAAATAAAATATGCCATGTATTATGAAATCACAGTGGATGAAGTATCTGATATTTACATTCAAGAACTCCTTTGTTATAGAATAGTTACAAGACAACTTACAGTCGAAAAATAATTTATATGTTTTACTCAACAAACAATACATTACACAGTAAAAACACTTTCGTTACCACAACAACATTTTGTTTAGATACGATTCACTGCAAAGTAACTTTGCAGTAAAGAAATATTGCTTCACAGTATAAAGTAAATGTGGAAAAATAATGTTTTCTGTCTCATTTTGTCTGAAAAAAGTTTTTTTTTGAAAATAATATAAGTTTCCTTGTAGTAAAAGACAATAATTATTTTAAAACATAAAGCTTTGTTTTAAAGCACCACAACTGTTTTAACCAGAAAGATTTACAATAAATTATCTTAATAATAACATACTCTTTTTACTATTTCTGTGACCTTTAAACAAAATTTTTCCTTGCGACTAAGTAACATAACGGTGGCTAATATTAAACAAACATATGTTTTGGCAACGAAAGTGTTTTTATTGCGTAAGAGACACACTACAGAGTTATTACAAATGTCCTCCAAATATACTGGCTTAATTTGAACAACTGGAGGGTCCAGTGTTTTGGTGGAGTATCCAACATGACAGACTTCTATGCAAGAGTTCATTAAAAAATATCTGAAGTTGAGCACAGATCACTATTTGTTCATTGTTTAGTTCACTCGTTGAACCGCAGTGTTCTAGAGATATTGAAACATAATATGGGGTACCGAAATGTCCTGAACTTGGCACGAGAAATAGTAGTTTCTGCTAGGCGACACAAAAAAAACTTGCTTTATTCGAACAAATGCGAAATTTCAACTTTATCGCTACCGGGTGGAAAGTTTCCATCTTTGTAATCATGTTACTCCAACTACGAAAATTTACGGGCTTCATGATTGAGTGTTCCTATACGGATAATTCTGATGCATATGTAACAGCAAATGGGATTTTACATCCAACTACAATCTTTTGATATTTTTATTCAACTTGGCCTTGCTACCCAAGGTATTTCGAAATGCCGATATTACATACAGCAGTATAGAAGAAACCCTTTTTTTTTTAAAGAAGCTTCTGCTATTTGCTTCTACATTTCAAAAGACGTTGGTAGCACTGAGGACTATTTTTGGGAGCAAACAAACACACAAATAATTCCGAAATAGGAATATAGTCGGGATATAATTGAAACAAAAAAAAAATACAAAAACAAAAAAAAATCATACAGGACCAAACAAGATGCATGTAACAGAAATTGTAGTTTTATTTACTTGTATATTAATTAGCGAACATATTCATTTCACATTACAGAACAGTTGTTTGTTGTACCTTCTTTTTATATCCTAATCGAAAATAACTAAAACACTCCAAAATATACAGTTATAAACATATTTAAATAACGGTTTAGAAAAATTAAGTAGCGAAAAATCAATATTGCCCGCCCTAAGGTAGTCGCCTACCTGAAGTATTCCCCGTGTCTGAGGGCTGGAAGCAAGGATACGATAAGGGCGACACTAGCACGCGTATCAAATGTTTCATCGTCCATGCGTCAAAACACTGTAAAAGCGTAAGTGTTTCTAGTCTGCGACTTGCCTGAGCGTTAACTTTTAGCAGCGTAGATATGTTGGATAACACTGCATATTTGTACCGTACTTTTGTTTATATCTATTTATTACATTTTTAGAGACACCAGTGTAAAAAAAACCGTCTCCGACGACGCTAAAGGACTTAGTATTTATATATGTTGTCGTTTCGTAGGTAAAAGTGTTTTGGATTATTTTGTAGTTGAGTAAAAATAAAGCATTCTTCGAACACACTGCAACGCAGATTAAGTGCCAGGTAGACGATTCTGCAATTTTTTTGGTACCGGTTTCAACAGCGGAGCGGTACGAGCCACAGCGCCACGCTCGACGAGAAGCAGTCTCTATTCACAGCGCGCCAAACTTGCCAGCAAGGTTTTCCTTGTAGTCTGTCCCTTGTGGGACTTGAACCGGTGACGCTAAAATGTTATTTTTGTGAGCATGAAGTGAAAGCCAACGGAAGCACCTCGTTTTGCATTTTACGAATTCAGTTGGCATTTTTGAAGGTAAAGTAGTCTAAAAAATAAAAAGGCCCTTTTTTCAGCAGTTTTGAGGGGCACCAATATCGTGTTTCTAACAAGCGTGCTAAATTTTTGAATTATAGCAGTGCAGTTTTAAGTGTGTTTTCTGTTCGTAGATAACTGTAATGGGAATAATTTAAGCGGTTTCGCGAAAACATCATCATAATATGCGTGATACGCTCCTACAACCCGTCCACGCGCCAGGTACCCATGACAACCCAGGCCATCGGACAGTGTACACAGATTTAGTAGATGGAAGATTGTTCGAAGACTTCTCAACGTGTATTAGTGACGTCTGCTTAGGAATATCACATAAAAACTGTACACGTGTGTATACCCATGTCAGGTACTCCAGAGCGGCCGATAAAGGGTAGTGATATTTTTCAAAGGTTAATTTCTTTTGTGCTCACTTTACTACGAAAGAGCTATGTTGTGATATTTGGCTGAATTTTGCAATGGGAGTGTGTGACAAACCAAAGTGATTTTTTTGGAGATGATTCTACGTCGCTGACAACCCTCAGTTGCATGACTAAGTACGACCAAGGTAATCAGAAATGGTTACAGTCAACAAAATACATATAATCCGGAAATAGGAATGTAGTCAGTATATAATGAAAGGAAAAAAAACGACAAAATGAAGTCCAGCAGACAAGGACCAAATGCGACGTTTCGGGAAATGGCGTTTTTTCCCGTCTTCTGGCTTGTCTACTATTGCTAAATACTGTTGAACATTGCTATAGGTAGTTCACGATAAAGTGACAATTTTGGAGACCATCTTGTCTAGAATAACGGTTAAAAAATAGCATTTATTGTGCCATCATACGTTAACTTTTGAATTCGTTATAACCTATGCAATTACACTGTTTCTTACAAAGCGTTGTTTACATTAAAAAGAGCCAAGAGACTATACATTATCTGAAAGGAAAACAGTAACGAGGGTTTCAAAAGTGCTTACTTTATACCGAATCACCTATAACCCAGATAGCATGTTAGCCTGCGACCAGCTTCCAGTTGAGTTGATTTTGGCTTGCTGTTGCGAACCCTAAATGGCAGGCTTGATTCAAGCCTATATTTTCATGCCTTAATTTTGCCTTCCACTCGACAAGGTTGCCGCAGGCTTGAATATGGCTTGTGAAAATAACTTCCTACAGCAACCATGGTGCACGCTTACAGACTTGCCATCCTACAGCAACCTTGGTGCACGCTTACAGACTTGCCATCCTACAGCAACCTTGGTGCACGCTTACAGACTTGCCATAGTTTACCTGCAGTAAGCTTGCAAGACGAGCTTGCTGCAAGCTTGTCGCGTGGAGACTAGTTAGATTGATTCCAGCTAACTAACTTAAAGGACAAGCTTGCAAGTTCGTCACGACAATCTCGACTCAAAGCTTGATTCAAGCAGATTTTGCTATCTGGGAACCCACTACACTGAAAGGGAATCGTGCCTCTGCTGTGGACCTCACACGAGTAGGAGGAGGCTGGGTCCATGTGGTGGCGGGGAGGGGTCATGTTTGCGAGCTCACACACTAGGGGTGGCGTTTTTGTACGCTCTGGGCCCGTATTAATTACATCCATATGTCAGGAGGGAAGGGTGCTAGGAACGGCTGGGCGCAGAATCCCGGACGGGGCAGGCAGGGGACCCCGCATGCAGTGGAGAACCCGACTGCTAACATTGTGTCTGTCGCAGCTGCTATTCGCACTTGTTTTAACATTATTGCACGTGTATACAGTTCTACATGATTATTTATTTTTTGTTATAATTTTATATAACTACAAAGACCCATTTTTTAATTGAATGCTGATGGGCAATTAAAACATATCTACGTTAAAGTCTGGCTCAGGTACACATGCTAGATTTACCTTCCAATAACGGCATTAACGTCGATTAACTCCCTAACAGCACGGCAACGTTGCCTGCATGTCACACTGTAACATTGTGACGTTGCTACAACGTGCTGTGATGTGACAGGAATGTGCCTAATAGGTGCCGGCAACGTGCCAACGTCTCGTGCAGGCAACATATTGCAACGTTGCCTGCACTTTGCCTGCGCTTCGAAAGCACATGACTTGCACTTTATTATAACTTGAACAGCCTTATTTCAAAACTTCTAGATTCATATTTTATCTTCCGTACACCTTTGCGCAAATATTTATAATATCATCACGAAATGAAAGTACGAGAAGTTACCATTGTTTGTATTGATATTGATAATTTGGATACAGAATCACTGATATGAAAAGTATTCCACTACTAATTGTACTTAAATAAAATAAAATGATTACCCTCACTGTCATAATTAAGTGAATACTAAACAGTTTTACAACGTTAAATGTTGTTTCCCAATTTCTAAAATTTTTAAAATACAGTAAATGGAATACCACAATAGCGCATGTAAAATACAGAATTTTTGGATTATTTGTACATGTGAATATAAAACAATAGCCGTTATTCATTTATGGCATCTGTTGGTCAGAAATGAAACTAACTGGTATGGTGGCGAAAGTCACAACTGTAACATTTCTGGCACGCGCAGGCAACGTGCTGCAAGGTCCAATCTGCAATGTTGCCCATGAAACGTTTCTGGAACGTGCAGGCAACGTGCTGCTAGGTCCCATCAGCAACGTTGCCCATCTAACGTTTCTGGAACGTGCAGGAAACGTGCTGCAAGGTCCAATCTGTAACGTTGCCCATGTAACGTTTCTGGCACGTGTAGGCAACATGTCGATAGACTGTGTAACTAACTTGGCACATTGTAACGTTGTAGCAACGCTTCTGGCACCACCTGTGCTGTTAGGGCTGAGGAACATAACATTGCAAATGTCTATAGGCGGCTCACAACTAAGCAAACACTTTTTAATTCACAGTTACCTTATTTTCCTTTCAGTCATTATGTACTTTCCTGCTACTTTTTAATACAAACAAAAACCCTAAAAGTAATAAATAAATATAAACAAATATCAAGTAGGGAGTGAACCAAAGGACAGAGTCTCACACCCTGAGAGGCAGGCTTTCTACTTGGGAGTTCGTAGGAGTCTGCCAGTCCCTGAGATGGCAATGTACAAGAAGATCCTATCGGAATGCTGAGGGGAAACTGGAGTACTCCGAGAAAACTTGCCGGCCAACGGCAGCATCCACCACGTTCTCCACATGCGAAAAATCCGCGAGCAGCCTCGCCGAGATCGTACCCGGATCACCTTGATAGGACTGATAGGAGGCTAGTGGTATCACCACTCGACTGTAGCAGCGGGCCTCTCGCTAAATATTAACAAAAGTGTATAATTGAGGAGTGTCTGTTCAAAAGGTGCTATTTCCAAAAGTTGTGGTCAAATACATACATTCACTTCCTTTTGATCATGATCTTCGAGTTTGGGGTGTGTTTCACCAAGTAAATACATTGTTTTGCTCGGGAATGCACAGGGAATTGGATAGTACTCAAGTACACGACTATATCATGGACAGATTCCGTTTTTTGTTGGGAAGTGGAAAGAGCACCTTTCACAGTAAAAAAAATTTGTACATTTACAAGGAAATTCTTGTAACGTAATATCAGAACATTATCAGTCAGATAATAAAAGTAAAATGTCAGAAACATTTTTAAAGTGGTTACAAATATCGTAAACAACTTTGGGAATTAGTAAAATAATGCTAATGAGCAGATTTTTCGAATTGAAACAAAATAAACCTACGAGACTTTTCAAATTTTACAAAACATTTCGTACTTTCACAAAAAAATTTTTTTGGAAACTAGTTTCCAAAAAATTTTTTCGTAACACTGCAAGCAATTATTGTAAAATGAACCAGATATTAGCTGTAAATATACAAAATTTGTTTGTAGATTTACAGAAATGTTTGTAAATATACACAGAAATTTGTAAATGTACAAGATTTTTGTAAATTTTACAAAATATTTTCGTAGTGTTACAAAAAACTTTTTTGGAAACTGGTTTCCAAAAAACCTTTTTGGAAAAGTACAAAATTTTTTTTACTGTGTTTGAACAGATAGCCTACTCCTCAATTGTACTCATTAAGTCAATGTCCGTGGTCACGATAAAAAAAATTCTAGACAAGACGGTTTTCAATAAAAGTTCTCACTTTATCGAGAAAAGCTTATATTGTACACAACTTAGCTCGGGTTGTCATTTTTCCAATGATTTATGTGTAGACTGCTCGTGTCACTCTGGTAGGCAGCATCAGCTACATTTTGTCAAGAAAGAATCATCGTACTTGAACACAATTCATACACGGAATTTAAAAAAAAAATTCAGGCAAAAAATGGAAGGAATAACACTGAAAAAAAAAAAAAAACACTTTCCTCAACAGAAAGCGGGTTCAGAAATGGTGCGTTGAAATCTACACGTTTTTGCAGGTCTGTAAGGAACAACTACATAACAATTCTAGATAATAATATTGTTACAAGTTTGAGGAGCACAAACTTTACATGTGGGCAATTCCCATGAGTTCTTTGGGATAGAGGTCTTAGAATTACAAATAAAAGAGTTAAATTAAGTACTGGATTTAATAGCTCACAAAGCTACGAAATACACAAAACTGTAATCAACTAGAACTCTCACAACACAATTAGTTATGCACGCAATTACTCCTGTGTCACAGACACGTTAATTAACTTTGACAATTAAAGCACAAGAAAAGTCTACCATCAATTAATTAAACACTATAAATCACAATAAAATTCAGTCATATATCCAATAAACAATATTTCTAACAATGACAATGTACAACCTTATCAGTCCGAAGTGGTGATGGCTCACCATGTGCTGCGCAGCACCCCG
>PNEQ01070036.1:0-20256 GCA_003012365.1 Medauroidea extradentata | reverse complement strand
GTATCTTGATGGTGTTGGCCCATGTGGTAGTGGTTGTTCATCACTTTCCCGATATTCATAGTGGCTGGAATTTCCCTTTGAAGGACGTTTATTATTTTACGAAGCGATTTTATTTCTTCTATTAACTCTTGGAAGATTGTTTCACATCCTGGATTCTGGTTATTCTCCAAGCCAGAGTTTTTAAGATCATTTTCGTAGTTACGTTCATGTTTGTTTCGGCACTGTGCACATGTCCACTCACCTCGCGAAGATTTTGTTTCTTCTAACTCACTTCACTTGGTGAAACGGTACCAAGTATCATAGTTGCCACATAATACTCCATTCTTTTTACGATTTTGTTGCATCTTCCGCACAGATCATTATACAAAATGCGTGTTATTTTGCCTTCTTTTTTTCAGATTACTGACTGCCATCTTGTTTCCGAATTTACTAGTGTATCAAGAATTAATCAACGTGTTGGCCTACTGCTTAAATACTTTTACGAGCGGAATTTAAGGTTATTCACAGTGTAAAAATTAATTTTAATATAATTAAAATGGAAAGCAACAATTATTACTGGTCATTCAGTGGCCTTCATTCCTGGGGTATTTTGAGGAAGCCTTTTTTTTAAGGTACGAGGTCTTGAGAATTAATTTTCTACCGTTTAGTTGGAATATTTGTGATAAATCTCATTAAACTTTAAAATCTAATAATTTTTATTATTTTTAAATAGTGTCAGCGTTTACTTGGGAAAGCAATGTATCGTAATAAATAGGCCTTACACACACTTTTCTCAAATTGGTTTAGGTATTAACTGCATCTGAAAAACGCAAATCTAAACGGAGGTGAGTTTGTTGTAGTTAGAAGTTAGAGGCTCACTAAGATAAGCACTGATAATAACAATCAATAATTTCTTATCTGTATTTTCTAAGGAGAGATGTTTATTCTCCAATTTTTTTTAACGCATTGTGCTCTGTAGTAAGCGGCCGGGAATGATTGGAGAAAAGTACAATGAAATATATTGTCATTGTTTTAATAATTTGCGAATACTGCGTATTTTAATTATTGACTATTTGTTCAAAACAAAGATCAACGTTGTATCATGAACCTTAACGTTTGAAATAATTTGAATAAATCAGTACAAATAACATAGTTACTTCGTTCTAGTAACGAGTCCCAAGCCACAGAATGATGAGAAAAGAAGGAATTTGCATACGCTTAATCAATATGGTTTCATCACGAAAGCGCGTTTTTATTACGTAAATGTTGTGTGGTCATTTTTCTATTGCTTTACAACCATTTTAAATGAATACTTAATTTTGCTGCATTCATTTGTTCTTTTGGTGCTCGTGTTCTACATACGTGTGATACTTATTTACTTGCAGACATACGGTATCTCGTATATGGTCCTGCTCTTTCGTTTTGCTTTAACAACTAACCACCACGTGTATTTCGCCACTTATGCACACACATATCCGAAATAGAAAGAACGTACTTGAATTTTGTTGTTTGTTTTCATCATTACATTTTGTATAACTTGCGCGTGATTGAACATAGTATCGGGAATTTTGGATTAGGTGTTTTATTCCAGTCGGGTAATATTCCATTTTTAGTATTATTATTTCTATTATTGAAAAACTTCGTGACTGTGGGTTGTTAAGAAAAAACAAGTTTATGTAGTGACAACAGGAAGCAGACAAATGAAGACAGATCTTGACATGACGTACACACAAATTCAACCCAATGAAATGAAAATAAACTGACGATACAAGAACCTCTGTTGAACATAAAAAATAGGTTTAATTAACGTCCAAAACAAATTTACTGGCCGTTCTAATAACAACACACGAATGAACTACTGAAATAAATAAGTCTCAAAATACTGTGCAAGAGCAGAAGTGAAAATAGGGGATTATTAAATATGTTCTGTTCTAACGTAGCAATGTGTAGGAGGGCGGCAAACTAACACTCAGCACACACAAATGGCAAATTAACTTCACAGGTACGTCTCTCGATTTTCTAATAACTTGTACCGACTACGCATATTCGGATGTACATTTTTAAATTCATGGGTCACAGTGAGTCGATTATATCATAACGAAGAAATTTGAATTTAACAATAATATGTCCAAAATTATGCTGAACTATTCTGTTCGGGAAAACGCGGCGTCGGGACGCTAAAAATACTGAGATGGAGGTTTTACCGGGAATTTTTCGACACGAAACCTCCCAATGCAACATGGCAGGATCTCAGCAAGTCTCCTGGACTGGCCAGCAGGACAACATTCCTTCCTTCATTCCTTCAAATCGAAAGACGCAGGACATCGACCCGGGGCAGTTCGGCGTCAAACACGCGTCCACTCGCCGTCAGAGTTAATAGAACAATTCCCTTTGAAAGTCGCGTCCGTGCTTATTCTTTGCCAACTGCACTTACGGCATGGTGTATGCAAATCTTTGCTGCACTTAAAATGTTCGTTACGCCTCACCCAAATCACTCTCGAATTTTTTCTTGTGCTGCACTAAACTGCACTATTATTTACATATTGAGCATTCGTTATATAATAAAACCGTTAACATTAATAACACTTACGAATTCAAATGCATTAAATCATCCCCTATACAAAAAAAATACAAATAACTTTAAAATTATGAAATTAACATGGCTAGGTTTTAAAGTTTAAATGTCTGTAACTGAGGTAGCAAACCTACATGTTACAATTCTCAGTTTCAAACACGATTATGTATATCCTTTAGCGACAGCCACCTAAAACGCTAGCAACCTTAACGCAAGCCTCAATGGGACAAATGTACGAAAGAATAAAACATAATAACTTCTCTAGATATTTAACAAGTTTATTAACTCAATCAACATTCGTAAGATTTTCTCATATGTATATTCTTCTTACCATTTTTGTACCAATTCCTAGCATAATGTATTGTCTATTCATTGGGAAGTGTCTGGGTACCTGTACAACACTTTCAAATCCTCAAAGCGCAATTGTTTAGTTACAGTTCTTGTCAACATGCTTCTATCGTTACAATAGGCTGTATTTTGCTCCGACATGACACAGACCAGTGATGTTCCACCAACTTGATACGAAACTTTAGAGTTTGTATTGTATTTATTATTGTTATTAACATTTTTCATTTAACAGTTAGGCATTTGCCAGTTATGCAATTCGCTGCAGTGCAAAACCGAATAAGTCAATATGAATCTGGTTGTATGTGTTCTGAAGCGTTGTATTTTGTTATTTTATCTCTTTTGTTTCTGAGTACGTGATATAATGTTAAACCTCGTCTCTGTACAACCTATCTAACATGAGCTATACGCACTTGGAGGTCAATACAAATGTGAATTTAAATAAATTTACAACACACAAACTTTCTTCCGCCTTCTATATAGTAACAAATGCAACCTCGAAAATTCTGTATTACATAGCGACTCCTAACTTTCAAATACTGCACGTATACATCAACAACTCGAACTGCTGTTAACTTGAGAGAAAATGCGGAAACTACGCAAATCTAGAAGAGTTAAATATTCCTAAACTTTCTTCAGAAGTTTCAAAAACATTTGGCTACAGACTTAAGGTGGTCGTCGGCCGTCTGCATTAAGATATTTCTCACATATGAATCCCGGAAGAAAGTACAGTTAGGACGATAAACACCCGCGCCATTAAGTGAAATATTTCCTGGGAATACAAAGTACCTGAAAGGCTTGAATGCATGGCACACTTCTGCTTTTTCTATGACGTTTCACTCAGCGAATATATAATTTTAATAGTGCACATTTTCTAGTGAAGTTAAATACACTCTTCACTCGTAATATTGTGTTTGAATCTGGTCAGTATATTCTAAGATAGAACAATGGGAAACTACAGTTTTAGTAACATTGGTGAGCTCAATAATAATATGTCTTGAAAGTTTTATTCCAATTTCGTCTACTTATTTTCATGTACGAAATGTTTTTACTCTTGTTAAGTAGTGTAGTTATAAATCGTATTTAAAACACTCTGAACAGTAAGACACGCGGCAGGAACACATTTTAAATCATTTCATTTTTTTTTTTTTTTTGCACCAGCAACTAACTTTCATAAAGATAAAATTTACTAATCGAAACCATTTTCACTGAAAAAAATCAACCACATTGTTTATTTTAATTTTAAGGAGCATATTTATTTCATTTATAAGGATATAAGTGATTTCTTGATTGTTACTGTTTCCCAATAAATACAACATAAGGTTTCCATTTCACCCTCAAGTAAATTGAAAATAATAAAAATAAAACAATTTGTAAATGAGAAAATGTTTCTTATCATATTATTAGAAAACTAATTCATTTGAAATAATTTGTTTACCAAGTTAACGAGCGTACCGCACGCAATTAGCGTATATCTGACACGAGCAGTATCTCTCACCTCATTTCTATAGTCGTTAATTCCCGTAGCAAAAGATACTAGTTTCCAGCGCTTTTAACGAAACACAAATCAGATGGTGATTAATGCCTAATTACTTTTAATCTGCCCCTCCAGCTCTTTAAAAGCTGGCTTGCTTAGCTTGATGAAGGGTTGTGGTGCGGGGGAAAGGGGGTAGTTACGGCTCAACACGGGGGCGGCACCGGTTCTGGGGCGCGCTAAACCGAAGGGGTGGGCGGGTGACCGGTGGGTGGTATAAGAGAGGGAAGGGGGTTGAATGAATTGTATACTCGTTAAGCTATACATATAGATGCGCACTCGTAGCAGCGAGTCGTTGCCACAACGGACTAAAAACAAAGCAGGCGTTGCCGCATTGGCGCAGGCGGAAGCAGTATTGCGCGCGCGCCACTTCCCGACCTAAATGAAAAAGACTGGAGGGGGATGGGAAAGGCCGAACCAAGGCGTGTGAAATGTGTCGGCCACGTTGATTACATAAACGTTTGGACGAATCTCGAACGTTTGTTTTACGTCACAGGTTTTTTATAACTCGCTGGAAAGGTCTCACAACAATCCCATGTAAAATTTAACGTAGCTTGTGTGCGCTGAATCCTGTGAATGTTTGAACTGTTCATTTCAATGTACTTTTTACAGACAGGCGAGAAGGATTAACAATTTATAAACACGTAATTATATTGTAATTTATGACAACTAATTTTTAAAAATTACGAACATCTTTTAGCCAAGTACTCTAAAGTTTGATATTTAGTACAAAAAAATAAAGTGTTTGTAAACGTTCTATTCAAGGATTTTTATAGCAGGCAAAAATGTTAACTATTTTATTATCAGTTAAGTTTTGATGAAAAGCGACCACTTACCAATTTTGGTATTATTTATGCCTCGTTTCCTGGTATGAAAGACCTAACAAACAGATCGTAACGGACGGTATGAAGCGTAAAGTCACAATTCAAAGAAAGTTGAATAATCCTGCAAGATATGAGGTAGACACACAAACTGATTTATCGAAACGCGTGTGGTTTTCCTTACTTAACCTACAGTTCAAGCATTAGGGAAACATAAATTATTCAAACATATTTTGCAGTGAAAATACGTAAAAATGCTGGCAATATCGCCGTATATTATTTGTGGTAGTAAAACATCACAGTTTAGGTATTTATATTATACATTTCCTTGCAGTTATTTCCTGGTCAGTTCCCTTGATTTTTGTGCAATCATTAATATTTTTATAGTACATTAACACGTAAAAGGGCATCATGAACTCAAGCATTCTGTTCACTGTAAAAAAAAACTTACTAAAATGCTTAGGAAGTAATTATCATAAACGCAGTATAGGACAGTTACTATACTTCCGCCTTGTAAGTATGCAGACTTATACAGAAGTGACAATACAAGTCTGGTAACTTTTGTATACATTTGACTATTTTATAAAAAAAAGTTTGGGATTGCTACCATGGCTGTCAGGGAAACAATTATACCATACCTACTTTCTTAACACTTCTATACGCACGTGTGACAAATGTACCTCCTATTTTTTTTACAATGTTTATACTGAACAAACTGGTACCAGTTACCACGTTAACACAGTAGTTTCAATCTATAATATTTCTGTAATCATATTTTTCGATGACATTAACCTGTATAAAATCCGTTAAACGTTCAGAAAATATTTTTGTGGGAGCGACATGATGGTAGAGGAATTTTCGTTACTTAAGTTTTTGTAGAAAGCGTAATTTGCTATTAGGGCACTTCAAAACAAAATAATACAAATGTTACAAGAAAGAAAAAACTGTTTGGTGTTCTACCTGGACTTAGCGCATTTCCGGGGAAAAGGAGAAAATATATGGGATAAATTCAGACTTTCTTCCGACGTAACAGCGTTTATACAAACAAGGGAGAACATTTTCGGGAAACATTCAAACTTGCATTATATATGACAGCTGTTTCTGGTGGCTAACGGTTACTTTGATGCTTTCAGACGATTTTGAGGGCAGATAGCATTACTTTATAAAGGCATATATTATGGTCACTCAAAGAAAGTAAAGAGATTCCGGTCAGCGTTTAACAGCGCTGGTGAGAGATGGCATGAACTGAGTAGGGGGCCGTGGTGGTCGAGTGGTCAGACCTCTCGCCTTCCGGACGATGCCGTTGGTCGGCGGGTTTTCTCGGGGATCTCACGTTTCCCCCACCCTTTCATTCCATACTCACTTCGTGTTACCCCTCACCAACTATGAAGACCTCGATGTTAAGCGCTGACCAAAAATCTCACTCATGAAATGCGTATGTAGCAGCACCGAAACGTAAGGTGGAGGAAACGGAAGATCCCCCGAGAAACCCAGCGAAAATACTCCCACATGCGAAAACCCTGATCGACCATGCTGGAAGTCGATCCCGGACTGCCATTGTCGGATACGAGTGCTCCAGTCACTGCAACAACCGCGATTCCTTGCTGAGATAAACGAGTATGTATCTGTAATTAACAAGTAATTAAAATCTCGTGAAATTAGATGATACACAAACTTGGGGAATAATGGTGTACATGCTTGTTCTCGCAACCGAGCCAGGTGGCACAACGGTAAGTCTTTCGACTCGCAGGGAGGGCCGAGGTTCGATCCCTGGCTCCGGCAATCGTGATTTAGGTTTTCTACGGTTTCCCGAAATATCTCCAGGCGAATTATGGGATGACCCCTTAAGGGCGTTGGACCCATTAAATTTAATATTTTTATATTTGGGCCAAACACTGTTCAACATTTGCACATCAGATAACACGTTATTTCCTCAAAATAAAAAAAAAAATAGGTCCCATAGTTTTAGCATAACCACTCATCAAAGTCACAAAATGGCCGTTGCGGTGTAGCCAAAGTAAAAAAAAAATTAATTGTCTAATGAATTCAAAATTACGGGAACTGAAAGTCAGCGTATCAATGCATTTTATGACATGTTTGACAAAAGTTAGTTTTGAAAAGTTTAGTAGCAGCCAAAAGTCAAAGTTATGTAAAAATTTACTCATTTTCATCAATTTTTTAAAAACACAAAAATGTATCGCTTTGTGTTTACCAAAGTGTCATGAAGTAGCTCACAACAGTAAGTATCAACATGAATTATCTTGTTTCTGCTAGTTTATTTTTTATTATTTTGGCTACACCGGAACTGCCATTTTGTGACTTTGATAGGTGATTATGCTAAAACTATTGGACCTATATTTTTTATTTGGGGAAATGACATGTTATCTGATGGGTAAATGCTGAACCGTGTTTGGCACAAATTTAAATGTTGAATTCGCACGGGTCCAACATCCTTAACAAAGCTAACGGCCGAATCCTCCCCTTCTCCATGTCATTGTACCATGTTGTGTGTCACATTCTAGTCGCAGGCTCTAATGGTCTCGCTGTACGAGACGTAAGGCCCACTTACCTACCTTCCCGGTTTTCGTAACTAGCTTTCACCTTCTGTGTTTGTAGTACAGATAGTAAAATATAAGAAAGTGAGCAGCTTATACGTATGTTGCGATGTCGCACAAAGCCCACATTATTATCTGAGGGGGTAATTATCTCATACAGTGACTGTCAGATAGCTTCGATCCGCCCCATTTGCAGCCGTGTTATTTTGTACGAAACGCAAGTGATCAGGAATCGCGAAATAACATCGAAAAAAATCTGGAAGCAAGGGTGGGGGATAGGGGTGCTCGCACGATGCGCGGAAATGCGTTTTCCCGCCAGAAAAGGAATCCATAAATTCCGAATGGCCGACGGCTTATTACGCAAACATGGCGGCAGCCGGGCTGGCTGGCGCGTGCGCCAGGGCGCAATCCCGCCATCGCTATGCATCACGGGAACTGTTGCAGCCATGGCGAGGGGTGACAGGGGGTTTGAAGGAACCTCTGCCCGGGACGTTGCGACGAGAAGGGGGGACCAAGTTGTGTGGAGGGGAAAAAATATCATAAATATGTCACCCGTAGAGTCGAATCGTGCTTGGAATATTGTCCGTCGAATGTCGTATCTGGCGCGCACGCAATTTTTTTTGCACGCCCTTCATTCGTTTCCCCTCCTGCCCACACCCCCGCCTCCTTGCAGGCACTCGTATTCCATTTGTAGGTGGTGAAATTTCCGAGCTCGCAACATCCTTTCACGCCCCGCGGGCCGGAATCTTGCTCTTCCGATCTCCTATAGGTCCCTGTAAAGGAAGTGCAGCGCTGGTTTTCAGCTTCCACAAGGGCCGTGAATTGTACTTGAAAACACAGCACTTTGGTCCGCACGCTACATTTACCGTTTCAGCCATACTTACTGAATGAGACGTTCAGTTGGGGCATCACCAGTTCAGATTAAATTACTGATTTTATTATTGTTAAGGTTCTTCAGAAGCAATTAAAAATTTTACCATCGCGCTCTGGATAAATACATTACCTTGCTGGAAACGCATAAATTCATTAACATCTTACCAATATTATTATTAATTTTAAAATACTTTTACGTTTTCAGAGTCATCAGGCAATACTGTTTGTTGTAATACATTAATAAGGCTTTACACTAGCGGCTTAGCTACAGAAGAGAGTTATAGGGATAAATAAATAAGTTAATAAGAATGGTCCTGCAAGTTCATACAAAGTTAAACATAAAGATTAATTCGGAGTGGAGCGGTTGTTTACAGTTCGAATATGTGACCTCTTTGAGCTAAAGTGTATATTTGACATAATCGGAGCTGACGTTCCCACCTTGCTCATGATGCCTAAGTATGTGAGGCTTCAGTCGATTAGTTGCGAGCGACACGTCTAGGAACTCGTACCTGGGACCATCTCCCTGACACGGCGAGCGGTAGGCGGCGCATCCAGTCTTCTAGGTGACCATATCGAGACAGAGGCGCAGTTTGGCTGGCTTCACTGATCTATGCTGCAGTCTGGTTGGCTTCCATGGGAAGAAGTGTGGGAAGGGTTGCATTGACATATCGCGGTCTACTATTATGTTTGCGTTTCAGCCACGGAGGCACTCAGTATAGTATGTAAAATTTTGCGACTGATACCGAAGGCATTATAACAATTTGAAAACGTTATAACATATTCAGTAGTGTCCAAAAGAATATTTACTTTATTTATAAATAATAAATTCAACACGTGGGGTGATTCACGACCTTAAATTAGATACATTCCTAATGAAATAAAACTATGTAAGTGTTTCCAATATGTTTTGTTTAATTTCCTGGGTTTTCCAGTGTTACATGTTCATGAGGTGCAGCGTTCTTTATTTTGACTGATTCTATGAACGGGTTGCATTGGAACCTCTTTTATATCAAGCAGTTTACCAAGAATACAGCCTGTGCTTTATGTAATATAAAATGTTGATAATACAATTTGAATCATTTTTACGGCTCGAAAACTGAAAATACAATAATATTGTCTAACACTCCCCCTTACGGGCTTGTTCCCGAGTTTTTTCAGACTGGTGCCAATAACTGAAATATTTTTTAACCAAAAGTTTTGAAAATATTTGAGTCAATGTGCAATCATACGATGCGGAATACTGTGAATGCGTTTTTTAAAATAATGTACCATTCGTCAGCAAAAATATAATTTCTTTCATTTTTGCTTATTTTCACGACGAAAAATGTGGTACTTTGGGTAATAAAATCTAAAAAACCGTTCAGTATAATTCTATAAATAAATTCAGCTACAAATTATAACATATAAGTGTCAGAACTGTGCAGCGAAATTTTGATATGAGTATTAGGTAGGTAGCAATAAAAAAAATATTTTCGAAATCACTGCAAAACTCCGTAACAAGGCCTTAACACTACACCACAACGATCTCTTCTCGTGGTCGACGTTCACCTACTGCTCACAGCTCTGTATCCTCTGATCCATATGTTCTGACCTCACAAAAACATCGACATTCTTGCAGTTGATCGTAGGGGACAATTTATCTATCATACGTGTACGTAACAGCACGACGTTATTGGGCGCACGGACCACAAACCTTAAGGCCCCGGATTCCTATTTATTTTAGTTTTTGCGAGTTTAATTTTTTAAATCTCGAAAGGGTGTTGATTTCGCAAAACGGTTGCCAGTCGGTTTTAATTTGTTGCCTTTTTTTTCAATCATAGTTTATATAACTTTGGCTAATTATCGACTTCATTAAATTTTATTCAAGTTTATAATCAATCAAAAATTATAAAATAGGCAACAAAGTACGAACAATGTCCAACATTTCTTTGTAACGGTTTTGCGAAATCTGCTACCTTTCAGGATTTAAAATACTAAACTTACTAAAATAGCATAAATAGGGACCCGTGACTTTAACAGATCCTTCTCGCGTCGAATGAAGTCACTGGCAAGGCTTCGTCCGTAAAGACTGTGTTTGTGACTAAACCCGTATCACTTTAAATAATTTTTCTTGGAGTACAATTTGCTACACTACGTTCAACTTTAGTCCTACCATATGTCAGTATAGAAAAAAAAAGTGGCCTGATGGCTTAGTTCCAAAGTACATTAGATAAGTACGTCCTGGCATTTATTATTCAGTTCTTTGTCTTACGCACGTGCGTTATCATCATACTGTTTCAAACATAATTTTTGAACTATTTAGCAGCCACGAGAGCGATCTGCTTCTGGAAGAACGTGGATTTACATACGATTGATTATTGCTTGTTCACCATACGCATCATAGCCTTTAAGGTGGATCAGTACGAGCCATTTTTAATCATGTAACTTCTACATTTAATTTGGCCTACACATTTCGAATAATATTTTATTCTTCGACAAGGCAGAGGGAATGGTTTTTTTACATTCTGTACAGTTGACATTGTTTGGCTACTATTGCTTATAGCATACGTATGGCCGTCCTTAGAAATAAATGACCTTCTACCTCCGGAAGAACTAAGAAATGTACTGAAGATGTGACAGTTTGGTAACGCTTAAGGCTGTGCCATGTCAGAGGAAAACTTTAATAAATTCCAATGTATGGAACGTACAACGAAAATGGAAGTGTTCGAAGATGGTAGGTTCCGATCCCCTGTTAGTGTGAAGGTGCTTGACTGGCGTCTGTTTTCCTCTCGGAACAACTTAAGCAACAGGAGCCACCGCGACGGTGTGCAGACTTTATCGACGCCGTGCCGCCCTCGCGCCTCTTCCTTGAGCGAGCCAATAACTTAACCCATTTCCGCGTCATAAATTCTCCCCCGCGGCTTGGTCGGGCCCCGAGGTGCGAAATGCCCCGCTCCGCCCTCCTATTGGTATTCGGCCCTCGTCGCGTGCCCACTTTCTTCCGCGCGGATGACGTATAGGCTCCACGCTCATCTGCTACCGGCTGCGGGAAGCGATGTGTCATGGACCCTTAGTTGGCCAGCCTGGTCTACTCGCGTGAAATAACTAAACCCGGTCGAGAGATTTAAACTTGGTTCTTTGAACCACCGGCGTGTTTTGCGATTTTTTGGGAATATTTCATGTGAGTTCTGAAAAGTGAAGGGAGCCGTGGTTGGCGCATAGGCCAGAGCAGTCGCCTCCCACCAAGGCAATCCGTGTTCGATTCCCAGAGGGGGTTAGTCTCCGGATCATCGCATGTGGGATTCGTGCAGAACGATGCCGCTGTTCAGCGAACTTTCTCAGGAATAGCCTGTTTCCCTTGCTCCTTCACTACGGCGCTGTTCCGTACTCACACTATGTCATCCCTCCCCAGCGCTAAGAAACTACATGTTAAATTCTGACCAAAATCTCCAGTTTAACTGTACGTTATCAACGAACGAGTGCTCAAATTTACACTTTATGCTGGAATCACAATACTGCAACAGACGCGAAGTGAAGCGCGTGACGCGAAAAAATTACTTGTCAACCAATCAGCGTTGAAGCTTCAGTGACGTCAGCGCGTCCGCCTCGATGCTGATTGCCTGACAAGTTACTTTATTCGCGTCGCGTCTGTCACGCTATTGTGATTCCAGCATTAGGGTTTTGCTGTTTTGCTGTTAGGTTATTGGCACGTTGCGCAACGGTGTCTTGGAAAAAAATCTTTGTAAACCGTTAAACCAACAATAAATAAAACATCTACGGTGATGTTATGTGACACTCGTGTTCATAACCCTTAAATTTTCCGCACCCAGGAACAGATGTCGAAGGACGCTGACGTAATGTATGTCAAGGTGCCTTGCAGTCCGGCATGAAATCACAAACACTTCGAGTGAATGTGTGTTGGATATCGTACCATGCTTCATGCAGCCACTATTCCGCTTACTGAAGAAGGTTAATGACTGTATCTGCCACATATGGTTACAGCTATGATTCAGAGTTTCCCTGATCACTCACTACCACGGAAGACAAATAACATAAACGACTGTCTTCACACCTTGAACTTACCATTTCTAGCAGTACGGTGTTCAGTACTGGTGTACGGTATTCTGCGTTGACAATCGCTTCTTCCTAATTGAATGTTTTACATCTGTGTCCAGACAAAACCTGAAATTCTCACTCAAGAGAATTCATCTCCATTACTCAGTCCGAACATGACTCTGACAAAACTGTAAACTAAGACGCTTTGGCTTGGAGTCAATGGAAGGCGTCGCGTCGAGATGGGTATTAAAATTGCATTTGTTACACCATTTGTAAGTTACCAACCAAAAGGGTAACAGTAAACAACAGCAAACAATGGTTACGAGTAACGCTACTGTATGTATCAGTAGATAAGTAAATACAGTAAAGTTTCTCGTTGACAACTAGATCAACGGGACGAGTGTCTCAAAGAAAGAGGAATCAGAAAATTCAAGGCCATGGCTTGCATTCAGGAACCATGCCAGCGTCCGCCTAAAGTGATTTCGTAAAACAATTTAAATTTAAATCGAGGTAATCAGGGAGTTGAACCCCTGTCCTTCCACATCCGAGTGCAGTGTCAAAATTGCTCCCTCACACTTTGTGTGCATTTCGTGGAGTGGCTGCAAGAAATGCTATTGGTTGAGTTCGGACCTATGGAATGAAGGTGGTCATTTCGGTCAGAGTCTTCCTTGTTTGTACGTGTTCCTTTGTGTTCACACAGATTACAACAGCGTCACACAATACCGTCGCAACCTGTGACTTGTCGCAACTCGAATAGGACAAACGAATCCTTACCGGAGATTGCGGAAGTTAAGGGCATACTGTGGGACAATTTGTGCATCGAAAAATAAATGCTGTAATGAAATAATTCATTGAAATTATGTACGCGTACTCACTAATGTAACTAACAAATAGTTAATTAAATGTATTATCTTTAAAAAATTTTCACGTAATAACAAAAACTGCAATAAGGATATGACACTAGAAAAGACGGACGCTGTCAGAACTAAAATTTTATTCATTTGATTGTTGTGATGTTGGCTACCAACTTCAGAAGTCTTCGCTGAAAATAAAGTTATTTGTAATTCACGGTATGTTATATCTACTTTCTAAAATGCTCCATGGTGGGGAGCATTTAACTCCCTGTCGCCTAAAGTTCTGAAATTACCTCACTTTTTTTTTAAATCTCTCTCATTCTCTGTCTCTCTCTGGCTATTTATATCTCTCTAACTCATTAAATTATTCATATGTGTGTCGAATGCGTCTCCGATATAGAAGCAAATAAACAGTCAGGTGTCCTTTCCACAGGATTAACGGACAGGCGCGATCTGAGACAGAAAATTGTTTGTTCGCCATTTAGCGACATATGGATGTATCAGTACTGCTGTTTCGTAAAGAAGATTACTTAACCGAAGTTTTAAATGCCCGCAAATAAATTCTACGGATCTTGCCATTCATTTGTAATTACATATGTCTCAAAATGTAGGTTCAGGAATTTCCTAAATTCGACACGTATGAGATGAAAAGTGGCGAAAAGCGTATTTTATTAATGGTCTTTATAGATTGAACCCAACGTGCTATCATCGTGAAATTATAACCCTTATGGGACGATAAGACGTAAAATGCGTTTACGATAATTCCTCTTTATTCAGCGAAACAGTCGAGAAATGGATGTACTCTTTGCTTCAAGGTGATTATTATGTAAATGCTCTGAAAAAGTTTTTTTTTTTAATTTGACCCTGTATGAGTAACAAAAATGGTAAAATGTGTTTTCGATTAACTATCAATATACATATCGAACCCGTTGAACGTATAAATGTCGACGTCACTTTTACTTAAGAATTAATGCTTACTCAAGATACTTATAAGTTCTTTACGGTATTTCGAAGTTCGACACCTATATAAAATCATAGGGTCGCATGGAAATGAGATGTGTTTTCAATTAATCATCACTATCGTCGTGGTTTTCACTTCAATAGGGCACACATAAATATCTAAGCATGTATAACTGAACCATCGTGAAAAAGATTTGATTTTTTCACTTCAAGAAGATGATTACCGATAGTTGATTTTCAGATTTTTTTTTGTGAAATTTGACATTCTCGGTGAAGTAAAGGAGTAAAATGTGTTTTTAATGAGTCTGCGATATAGCTTTAACCACACGGCCTATCATCGTGGTATGCACTTCAATCCCAAACGTATGCGAATGTCAAAATAGTGATTTCAAGAATTATCTAAATCAGGCCCCTGAAGGGGTGAAAAAACGTAAAATATGTTTTCGATCAATCCTCGATATTTATCGAACTATTGAAGTTATCCAGGTTATGTTTGTTTCATAACTATGCTTACGCTGTAATCAATTCAGTACAAGCAACTTTAGACATCACTGTCCATCAAGATTATAGAAATCACTATCGGTCAAGATTGTAGAAATTTTGCAAACTTTAAAGTCATTTGATATTAATTTGTTTCTAATTTTTTTGGTTATATGAAACTTTAAGACTTAAAAAAAATGTTCGCCATAATCTGACAAATGGATAAACGTTCCATACATTATTGTATCTGTTGTGTATTTATGTTAAAACATTAAGCAAGATGAAATGTTCCTTACAACAGTGTTTTATTTCAACCATGCATTCTTTTAGATAATGGGCAACGTTGTGACTAAAAATCCTAGCGGAGAAAGGCATTTTAGAATAATATAGGCAGGTATTTTGCGTGTTTATCTCAGTAGACTTTGTGCGATAGATGGATTGGTGAGTAGGGACGGAGAGTGATAATTTAGTTTGCTAATAGCTCACGAAAAAAACTGTCGAAAATGTGTTTTCAGTTTGTCTCTGAAGTGAGTATAGTGAAAGAGTGCCTACACTGAAAACAGACTTTCAAATTAGATTTCAATTAAAATTTAAAAAACACATGTCATTAAATAACGAAACTATGAACAGTGTATTTCAGATGACTTTTTTTCATTCTAAGTAATTTAGTTTGAAAATGTCATAGTCCTATCATTGTTTAAATGGGGCACGGCACACTACTTCTGCTTATAACGTTTACACACTGAAACATAATTGACGTTAAATTACATAGAATTAAACAGGCGGTGAATATTAATAAAAAATGATATCTTGTCGGAAATTGCTAGAGTTAGTCATATTCAAGAAAATGGCATGACAAAAAAGTTACAAATTTCGAACGCCTGAAACATATGCAGTCCCGCCGACAGTCGTGCAATGCAGTGTAACCAATCAAATAGGCGTGTAGTTTTGAATGCTTTTGTAATTTACGATTTTTGAATGCGAATAAAGCAAACGTAGGTTGCATAATACAGTGAAGTATGGGCGGTTCGGGATGAAGTGAGCACTCAAAATATCCCTGCTAAGGTTATATTTTCAGCCAACTTGTATCTTTCCACGCGTAACGGCTAACTACGGGAAATGTCTATCCTTTCTGGACAGGTAACTTGATGTTTTTTTCGCGTGTAAGATAAATTGTGCAATCGCTAGATACCTAAATAGTTTGATTAAAAAAGTTTATAAATTGTGTATAATACCGTTATGCCGATTTTGATTAATTTTTTTCTGTATAGTTGAAATTAAATACAAAAATACACGGAACGATATTGCGTAATTCCGCTGCTAACCATATAAGCAGTAAGGCAACTATAGTTAACGTTGAATTATATGCAGAAACTGCTAGTGGTGTTTTTCAAATGTTTAATTTGTCTTGCTCACTTTATCCCTGACGATCTATAGTTTCCTTCTGGGATAAAGGAAACTGCATTTTAAAAATATAACCAACCAACAAGTTCATGGCAATCTTAGTCAAATTTTACAAAATCACTAATCCAGGTAAATAAACTGATAAAATTGAACTTGGATCGCTAATGTCAAATGAGTGTGTCCTAACCACTACACAAATAAGGCGCCCTATTCAGTGACAAAAAGAGTTTTAATAATGAAGTTACAAAACGTGTCAGTTGGTGCATGAACAGTGACTAATTTACTGTCGCTTAGCACCAACACTAAATAAACTATCTAATGACACATTATTCCAGATTTTAAATATCGTAATTTTCAATTTCAAAAGTGCAGTCAAGCAGCAAATAACCACATTAATTAGTTACATTAAATCGGCAACAGCTACGGTAGCATTCATATAAAATGAAACAATATGTTTGAAACGTAATTAATTATCAAACAAAGAAAACATTCGCCGAAACAAGATTATAAAAGCCATAAAAACATTACATGTTTGCATTGATAAGCAGTTTAAATTACAGTATGTCTGCACTGTTGATAAATGCCAGTTATTTCACTAAACTGTTGTGCATTGCACAGCTTGTAGTTTACAAGTACGTTGGACAGATAATTTAGAACGATTCCTGTCTATTACCTGGTAGTTATCTTGAGTAACTTTTAGTGAACAAACGGCTATGTTGAGTGCCGGCGTAATTCTGTAAGACTATCTGCCAAGTTGCTAACATGAACCTGCTACATACGCATATAAGTAGCGACACATAGTAGTTAGGTTGGAAATCAGTAACATAGTTTTTACTATGGAGAAACATTGTGAAATGCAGATGCTCAACAAAGGACATATGTACAAAAATGCACAGACGTTGAAAGTAGTGGATTGTCACTTGTACGAGACCAGAAGCACACACATAACATCAGGTCATACCAGGGCACGCCAATGCACCACAGTCCACAGTACATCGCATAATGTAACTGTTATGTCAAACTACAGTGTTCGTTATCTACATTAGGCCTAATGATTAAGTAGAAAATTTATTTAAATGTGGAGGTAGTTGTAACTACTAACATTAACTGTGTATTTACCAACTGACACGTTTTGTAACATTGTTAGTAAAATTATTCATGTCACTGGATGGAGTGCCTGCTTTATGAAGTGTTTAGGACGCACCCATTTGGTAATAGCGATCCAAGTGCAATTTTTACGAGTATTGCCATAAACATGTTGGTTTTCTTTTATTACTGCAGTTTACTTTACTACAGAAGACAACTCTTATACTTTATTATGCAACCTTCGTTTACTATATTCGCATTACAAACTCTTCGATGGTGAAAGCAGTCTAAACCATATTGCGACGCGCCTATTTGTTTGGTTACACTGCAGTATAAGACTGTCGCTAGGCCTGCACATGATTTAGGCGTTCAAAAAATTGCAACAATTTGACATGCCATTTTCTCAAAAAAAAAAAAAAAATTGGCCAACTCGATATGTTTTTCGACAAGACGACTTTTTTTATTAATTTTCAGAGCCTGTTTAATTTTATGTAGTTCAACATTAATTATAGTAGAGTGTTTGGAAGTCAGAAGCAGAAATGACGGGTAGTACAACGTTTAGATAACAATGGGAAAGTGATGTTACTAAAGTAAACTTACTTAGAATAATGAGAAGTTATCTATTTGATGTTCAGAATTTTGTTATTTTAATTACATTGTAATTTTAAATTCTATTTTCAGGGTAGCATTACACTCACTATATTCACTTAAAGGACAAAATGTAGAGATATCAGAATAAAAAATTAGTACTCCCTGTCCTGACTCATATTGTATACCATCGACTTTTATTAATGACGTTAGTTTAATAAAAACCTTATTTCGTAACATTATTTTTTTACCTATATTATAAAGACCTGTGCCATAAAATGATACACTCAGGTTAACATCAACGAACTGATGTCGATTTAATGCAGATCAAATTCCAGCCGTTTAAGCAAGCAAGTAATACTAACAGAAACGTTATTAAACATCACTGTACCACGCAAACACCGTCGTATGATAAGAGTTTGATTTATATATATAATTTTTTTAAAATTTATTTTCGATATACCGATTACAGCATTTTACATAAATAATCTTTTTAGAATGGAATACATCACACTTACATAAGCAAAGCTTGTGTGTGAGTGCTACTAAGACAGATTATTTTCTATAGCTGAGGTAAGTTATGTTGGAAAACTTATCGCCTGGTATAAATTAACCTGAGAAAAAATTGAATGCTGTATGAATAAAAACTGTAAATAATTATTGATGGCTACAGATAGTATTTAACAATTTAAAATATATAGACTGTAAAATGATTAACTACAGTAAACTACTACTTAAAGTTTAAATACGACCTACCATCAGTTAAGTTATTAACATCGGTCAGTATACATTTTTTGTATATATTTTTATTTTTCATATATCCAGGAAGAATTGTTACAATTTTTGAAAGCAAGAATGTAGATGATCTTTGAGAAATTGTTTTGTGAACTGGGGGAGTTGGTAAATTTTTGTTTACAGTATATGGAGTAGGATATATATGATAAATACAGTACTGGTAACTTTTTGTTCAAGAAATTGACTAATATGGTCCTAATACACAATTTTCTGATATTGAATACTCTCTGCCGATTGAAAAGTTCCTTTGAAGATGGTTAAAAGTTTTTTAAACACAGTTCGTACAGTAACTTTTTGTATTAAAATTAGTGGCTTGATTGCCGTTTTGCTCATACATCCCCGTGCTAATATACCGTACAGCAGAACAGATTGAATTATGGCTACGTAAACCATTCTTATAAATTCAATTGATAAAACAGATCTAAGTTCAACAAATTATATTTTACTAACGAATTTTTTAAAGTAAGTTATAAACATGCCTGTCCCATTTTAAATTAAAATCTAACATAACTCCCAAATGCTTTGTTTTCTCTACTCGTTCTATGATGTTACATTTACTGTTTGTATTTAATTGACTACAGTTACGTATTTTGAGTTCTTGGTGTTCTTTTGGTTGACCAAATTTGTTTTCAGAAAATGATATGCATTCCGCAATGAAGGGCGGGGGAATGGTATTTACCCCGAGTCAGCCCGCCGACCAGCGACATCGTCCGGCATGTTTCCTACATGCGAAAATCCGGGAATCGACCTCGCTGGGAATCGAAGCCGGATCGCCTTGGTGGGAAGGGTGTTTTTAGCCACTGCGCCAACAACGGCCCCGTCCTTGACGTCACAACCACGACAACCCTGCGCAACCTAGCGGCTAGACGAGAACTACACACAGCAATAAATATTATTCTCTAACGGAAATATGTAATGCTAAATAAATAAAAGAATAATTGCACACAGAGTTCAATAAAACACATTTCTTTTGCATAACAAATGATTCAGATTAAAAATAAATGTAAATATCAGGAAAGATCATATTATTCTTTGTTACGATAAATATGACTAAGCAATAAGTAACTATAAGACATTACACTGTTAAAAACTACATAGTAACCACAAATATTTCATATAAATATTACAATACACATCTTGAAAAACAACGACAATTTCATTAGTGGCATGTAATTGACGCGGGTCGTCCCTGACCTCCCCTGATCTGAGCCCGTCGTGCGCATCAAGCCCCAAACGGAACGGTCCGAGGCGGCCTGGCTGCTTGTGCATATTGGAACGCACCCGCCCACGTGCGCGACGAGGTAGCGGCGCCTCGACGCCGCCCCCGCGACGTCGAGTGGACACAATATGTGCCTCGGACCCAGAAAACGGC
>PNEQ01070035.1:0-30121 GCA_003012365.1 Medauroidea extradentata | reverse complement strand
ACGGAATATGCTTTTTAGTCGGTTTTATTATTTCTCTCTTTCTCTATGTTTAATGGGGTTTTCGGTATTCCGTTACCATATTTCGAGTTTTAAGCCTCCCCACCCCCCTTTTCAAACCCTTTTTAAACGCTAAAATCCTGGTAGTCGCAAATATTATTAGTAGCTTGCCTTTCAAATAAGGTCACGCATCGCCACTGATCACGACCTCTTCTTTCTTTTTTTATACTGTCGGTCGCCAGTATGTTGACCTTTCTGTTCCTGTCACCTCCTCTCTTTCAAACAAATATGTCAATTAGTATACTACTGTACACAAACGAGGCATATATATATTTTTTTTAGGTTTAATATTGCTTTGTCGCGGTTATCGGCGTCAAAGTCTGAGATGTCTCTATATCTATTCCCCAATTCCGCTCTACGTTACTATTAGGATTTCAAAAGCAGTTTGTATAATGGCATTTTTCAACGAAGTGTATTAATGATGTGTGTTGCTACCTTATAAAATTACACAGGAGGGGTATATAAGTTTTCATTCTGTCTGTAAAGTGAACCTAAGCTAGTACAGTGATAATAAACTTTAAAAAGACATTTATTTAATCAACATATTAGATATCACCACAGAAAATTAACGAACTCCATCCCGATTTATACGCGCGTGTGTATAATTTTATATATATATACATACACGCACAGAGCCACACACAACAAACTATAGTATTTCTTGAAACATAAGCGGTTTTTGGAATCAATGTCTGATATTACACATGGCTTTGTTGACATGCAAGTACTACACCCCCCTCCCCCTAGACACCGGAAGGTACAGATTAAAAACTTCCCTTTCCGATAGTATTAGATATTCTGTCACCTAACTCTATTTTCACACAAATATGGCAGCCACAATAGTACTTGATTTATCCGAGGAAAACGTGACCGTCTACTGGTCTTCAACATACCTTCAGTTTATCGCTTATACGTGAAGCTGTTGCCCTATTTCATTGATCTAGGCTAATAATAATCCCGCTATTGTACTATTTGATGTCTGTTGTTGGTCTGCACACTGTTACGTTGTATCAGACATATATCACCCATTCATACAGGCTGTTACAAACGGGTACGGCCCATCTTTCAGGAAACATTCCACAAAAAAAAAATAAAGAATAAAATATGTGATATCGACATATGTCCGGAAACGCTTACTTACCATGGTAGAGCTCAATTACTTACATCTCGTTAAATGTCATCGTAAATAACACTTCGTACAGAAAATGTCCCAAATACCCCCTGTTCACCGCCAGGTGGGCCACTTGACGGAAGGTAATCTGGACTGCATTGCTTGTGTTGACTCGCCACGTACGTATTGCTGTACAGTCGTAGCATTAAGCACATTGCAACACTCGCTTAGTTTTCATCACGTACTTGTTTTGCAGGCACAGCAATGTTTACAAATGCGGAGCTGGCAGATGCCCATTTGATGTACGGATTAGCACAGGGTAGTAACGAGATGTAAGGAATTGAGCTCTACCGTGGCAATTGAACGTTTTCGGACATATATCCAATATCACATATTTTCTTTCTTCGTGTCTGTGGAATGTTTCCTAAAAGTTTGGCAGTACCATTTTGTAACACCCTGCATATGTTGCAAGAAACTACAGCGTTTTCAAGGGCATGGAACAAGGCCACGAAGTTTTCGAGATAATAATTTTGTCTCAATTTGTTTCAGTATCTTACGTGCACATCTGCAACTCTGCTTCACGGCTATTGGCAGCGTGTCTGTGTGAAGTGATGACTCCCATTTAACTGTACCAATCACAATAAGGATACTGTACCGCCACACGTATGTGACTTGCGGAGAGAAAACGAAGACACGTGCGAGTTCAAATGTGCAATCGTTGACCATGAAGCAGAATTGCAGATGTGCACGTCAGGCAAGGAAAATTCATTTTCGCCACTACTTCGTGGTTCTAGGCATGGCACACAACAATATCGCGATATGCCGTCATCTCTCCATACCTTTCAGGGCTCTTGATTCGTGGGACAGTGGGACTGACGGCCCGCGGTGGTCAAGGGGTCACACCTCTTGGATCCTACCAAGGCGATCCGGGTTCAAATCCCGGCGGGGTCGGTCCCCGGATTTTCGCATGCCGTTGGACTGCGGGTTTTATCGGGAATCTCTCGTTTCCTCCGCCCCTTCATTCCGGCGCCGCCCCACACTCACCTCATGTCGCCCCTCGCCAGCGGTGAAGACCTAGATGTTAAGCGCTGACGAAAATCTCTCTCACTCTCGTGGGACAGACAATACATCTGGCAACACAGCACTATACACAGCGGCAACTCCACGTGGGAGAACAGAGCCACTGAGTGGAGGGCGAGGCGTCACGGACCGGGAACTACCTCCCCGGATGAAGCACGAAGCTGTAATAGCTACAAACGCGAGCATGTAATTAAAACATCGGTCCGGACACCTGCTCCACAACGCCCGCGTAATTACGCCAATTATAAATGGTAATTAATCAACTTGCGAATGAAAAAAAAAACCTTCCGCCCACCTTCAGGCAGACTTGCGTGCAAACGCAACCATACACAAAAGAGTTCGCTCCTTCGTCTATTATTTCCGCGGTAATCAACCACATTCTTTTGAGTACGGCAGACGATGGACTTAATTTTCTGCATGAAACAAAAATACTCCACGTTAATAATTCGCTTGTTCTGCCGAGGTACTACAGCCGACATTTTCAACATCTTTCCTGAGTAAATAGCGTAATTTAACTAGCATTCGGACAAATAAATTGAAATATTAAGAAAAGTTACAAAATAAACTATCGTACTTTCACATGCAATTTTTAAACTGCAGATATTACTAGGTTACTTGACGTACAAAAAGCAATCAAACTGCGTATTATTCTGGAATCCATTTGCATTGTGCGAAATGGTAGTCCATATCACACACGATGAAATAGGCCTGGAGTGGGAAAAGAAATATTGGCAAGCGCTTCTTCATTGCAGGCTAGTGGCCGTGTGCTTCTATGAGCGAGACACGCCACCAAGGGCGGTGTTGACCGGCTCATCTGGTGTGGTATCTCCATTTTCATTGGTGAAAACTTTTATGCAAAGCCCATTGTAATTTTCTAGAGTAGTTTCACACAAGTCTCGTTTATATATATTTTTTCAGATATAACTAGGGCCCAGTAGTTTTCGCGAAAAGATTTTTGCAGCACTTTGTTTCAGTGCCTTACGTGCGCACCTGCATCTCTCCTTTGTGGTCAGTGATTGGATGCCGTAACATACAACGTCTGGAGGTTAAACCCGCAAATCACAGACGTGTTTTGTCACAGTCATCCATGTACTTTTTGGCACAGTCAAATGAATAATAACTCTGCACAAAAACACTCTGTCAATGGCCATGAAGTTTAGCTGCAGGTGTACACGTAAGACACTGAAACAAAGTTGGGCAAAAATCTCTTCGCGAAAATTACCGGGCCCTGGTTATAACATAGTTGAAAAGGCTGTTTTTAGCCATTTTGAGGGGCTCCGAAATGAAATTTTTCTAATTGGCGTGATGTTTTGAAACTACATTCCCGTCATCGTGTGAAATGCATTTTCATCTTCAAGGCCCGACATTGACCCAGTGCCCATACTCAGCCTGCAGGTGCTTCTTGGATTGATAGTGAGCATGACGACATGAACATACGCCACAATTTGTTACGTCCGTTTTTTCTTTATTGTTTAACTATCCACAGTTATTCCTTAGATTGTGTTCGTCCGCTTTCCGCAAGGTGTCTGCGTTTCTGTTGTGTCGCCTACAAATAACTATTTTGTCGCTTTTTTTGTCGTAATTGGTTTAGCGTGTCTTTTCGTTCTTTCGCCACTTACTGGCGGAATATCTCTCGTGGAATAATCAAGTGTTTCTATATTTGTTGTTTGGTTTTCTGTACCTGGTTTGTCGATTTAATTTGTTTTTTGAATTATTGTAATGCACTGACTGAATCCCTTGCGGAATAGCGAATGTTTTCCTATGTTTGCTAGTTGGTAGACAAAATACTTTCCCTTTGTTGTATACTTGTTTGTGTGTATTCTCTTAAGGCCATGCCCTTTAGTTTCTACTTTTTAGCGATATTAATTTTTTTACGCCTAAACGAGAGTAGATACCAAAATTGTTTGGATATTTTGTTTAAAATTGTTTTCTCCGTATTGGCTGATTTGTTTCACGGCAGGATTTACTATGGTTGGATAGGATGATTTATCGCGGGAAAACTTGATTGTTTGCTGGGTTCCAACGCATGTTCAGCTTACCAGAAGATGACTGGTTCTGCATGTATGTGGAGCTGTTACCTTATTTGGCTGATACAATAAGAATCCCATTGTTGTGATATTTGATGCCTGTTATTGGTTTGCAGACAGCTACGTCGTGTTAGACGTACATCACCTAATCATATGTGTTGTAATTAACTACAGTGTTTTCAAGGGTATGTTGGCACAAAACATTTTCGCGATGTATCATCCTTAGAGACATGCAAAATTCGCGTTATCATTTGGCAGCAGACTAAACTTCACTTTTCTATACATAACAGAGCATAATCTGCGATTCAATTGGCCAGGAACTTTTATGTGTTGTCATTTACGTGTGTTACATGTACGGAGATTGGCGTCTCTACCGTGTAAGAATTCTCCGCGGCAGGTTACGACAATATCGGCCAGCGGTAGGCGTCGAACAAGCCTATAGTCACTTGGAGTCTAGTCAGCTGTCAGAAAATAACGCGAATTTTGCATGTCTCTAATCATCCTCTCTATGGTTTTAGCTAATTATATAAATAGCGAAATTCAGGTTAGTAGACTTTCTAGTCGAAACCGTCTAATTTCTTGTTTTGAAAAAAAAAAAAAATTGCTATCGCGGCAAAAACCATTGTAAACAAATCGATCAAACAGATTAATTTCCTATACCTGCTGTCGTTTAAGCTTATAAAAAATAATTATCGCAAAAAAAAGTATAAACAAGAGAGCATGGACATAATTTTACTACTGTTTTCTAATTTCATTTCCGTGACTGCAAGTGTGATAGCTACACAGCAGGCAAGGGTGATGTATAACGACCTCCGAATGTCTCGTTATTGTCTGACAACAGAGTATACTGCAACAAGTTGTGTGCTCGTCCCACCTTCATCCACTGGCTCATAGTGTCGTGGACTGTAGCGGGGTACACTCTGAGCAAATAATTAAAAGTTATAGGGTAGTGTGACAAATCACGCGTAAAGCAATCAAATGTCACACGACTGATGAAATCTCACTAGGGCTTACGCCACCAAATAATAACGCGAATTTTGCATGTATTTTTTGATCTGAGGTGAGTATGGAGCAGCGACGGAATGCAAGAGTAGGGAAATAGGGAGAACCCCGAGAAAACCAGCCGGCCACCAGCAACATCTCTCACGTTTTCCACATGAAATATCGGCAGCGACCTCGCTGGGAATCGAACCCGGACTGCCGTGGTGGGAATAAAATAAGTAAGCCTAGTAACGAGGGTTAATAGCGCTCCGTAGGGAGTGTCTTCGGACTGGCGACGAAGAGACGGTCGCGTTTTATGTTGTCAGAACTTGCATTACACACGACACGTACACAAATAATTACCAAGTATTTGTTCGAATAGCGATAAATCAATATTTACTTGTCCTAACAACATATTTTATAACAAGAGCAAAAAAATACCATACACATTTGTTTCCGCTGACGTAATTGAAATAATTTGTTTGTAAATACCTACACGTACATTTCGTTGGTCCAACCAAGCTTTTATATTTGTGTGTGGTTCGTAGTCATACATCGAGAGTTATTGTTCGACTCGTGTTACTATCAGTAAAATATCAATATTGTAACTGAATGTAATAACGTTCCATGTAAACACAAACAATAGAACTAAACTATTTCTACAGAAAATTAAAAATACAGATGCCAAAAATTGGAAAATGTACTGCGACGCATAGCGGCTATGCTTCTAACATTAATCGCTCTAAGTGCTTAAGTTTGACCTTTAATCCCGAAGGTCACGTGTTCGGTTCTTTAAAGTACCTTATTATTATTATTATTATTATTATTATTATTTAAATGATTCAGAATGAAACTAGGTGTACAGAGAAACAATTATTTAGCTGTGCCAACACAATATTACACTGATGTGTTGCACAATAAGAACAAGCAGATTTTGACTAACGGAAAAAAAAAAAAACGTTATGTTGGTGAATGTAACTACAAAGACAACATTACAGAGTTCGAAGCAATTAACTATTATTTTTAGACAAATTTGCGTATTTTCGTGGCCTTTCATGTGTGTTTTAGTACATCCTCCACCAGATTCCTGAGACACCTGCATGTAATAAAGCTTTCCGTGTAGTGGTATAGTCTGTTCACGATAAAACTGAGCAGTCAGTATAACTTATAATTAATTAAAAATACGTTTTATTAGGCTAATATATGTTAACGTATTAGAGTGTTGAAATTTTGCACTGGTTTTTAGTTACATTGAAGTTTTCATATTAATCATAATAAATGAGGCTGCGAAACGTCTGAAAGAAAACTTTATGCAGTGCTCACTTGACTGTGCATGGCCTATACCGGCTGTTTCTCACGTAACTGATGCATATACCCTGCTTCGCAAAACTTCAGTAAAATTCAACATTTATACGGGCACGGCCTACAAAGAGTTGAAAATGCTCTACGCTAAATCAGATGACATGTTTAGTTCTAAAATAAACCTGAAATATTTATTTCATCATGTGTACTACCGAGTCTCCTAGAACATACACCTACTCACGCCCTATAATTTTTTGCAAATTATTCAATTTCAAGAGTTTTTTTGGATACACGGCATTTCCAGCGAATATTGCCGAGTTGCAGAAAGCCACGTTCGCTTTCTTATTTTTGTTGCTCATTTTCACGTGAGCGTGGGATTTCTGCGACTCGGAAACATTAGCTAGCAATGGCGAATATACCAACAAAAACCCTTCAGTTTGTCATACACCCACATTTTAAAAATCATCCCTAGGTCACAACAATTTCAAGTATATTACAAGTATCTGGTGCAAAAAGTTAAGTGGATTGATTGTGGCAAATAACAACACTGAGAGGCTGGTTCTTGGACACTGAGGCCATATAACAACTCACTTTTGGAGGCTGTGCTCGGAGTTCTGCGGTTTTGTGTTTTTGGTAAGCTTCCAATGGGAACACCTCGACTGACAGTTATTGTCAGTTTATCCTGCTGCCCCATTGTCGCAACAGGGGAATGTTTTTGTTTTGATGTTGCGCGTTATAGCAGTATATCGGTTATAAAACAGAAAATGATGGTAGGTTTAATTTGCAAATGCTAAAAGAAGTTTGCAAAAACTGTTATAGTAAGATTAAGATAGTTAAATAATAACTGTAGGTTATCTATAGGATTAGGAATATTTAGCGAGTTCAACGACCAACATACTAGAATCCATTATCCTGTGTACATTCAGTAAATCGTACCATTGGTCCATTACCTACTACTCATTCAGACAGCAGACAATGAACGAATATACGGGGCTTGAGTATGCATAGGACATTGGAATCTAGCATGCAGGTCATTGAACTCAGGAATTTTTCCTAGCCCTAGTTACCTATTTCCTGCTTATTGCAATATGGCGACGATTTGGGGTTTTCCGTTTGGTAATTGGTAGTTTGTAAGCTTTGGTAGTTTGCAAACTACAGAACACTGAAATCAGGTCACGTGACCATTTCGTTAACAAAAAAGTGTCGGTTGGAACATGGCCTGAAGCACACTAACCTCCCTCGCCCCTAAAAGAAAGGGTGACTATTGGCAGTCCACGGAACACCAATAATATTCAAGGAGTTTCTACGCTCGCGCGACAGACGATGCGGGCGTCAATTGTTTCTCCACGGTATTTTCCCCGCCATGACGGACAATATTTTCCAAGCCGGCCGGCAAATTCCGTTCGCTCGCGGAAGGAAAAACACGCAGAGCGTTATTTGTCGCGTCCACCTACCTCCCTTCGTCGCACGGGGGTGTGTTTGTTTTCTCTTCTCCTTCCGTCCGTCCACAAACTGCGCCTTCCCCAATATATATTTTTCCACGCCACCCCGCGCCCCTTCTCTCGCCGAAAAATTGTTCGCAGTCAGTCTCCAGTCCCTACAAGCATGCTAATTGGAGGGGAAAACAGTAAGATAACGTGGACTGATGGTCCGTGTTTTCGTTGGCCGGTACTGATCTACAACAGGCATTCGGAGAAAACAAGGAGAGGACGGACACTGCGGGAAAATACAACAGCGCGGGCCACGACGACACTTAATGAAAACAAAACAATGCTTCCGCGTATTTTTCCACGCATAGCACCGGAATATGTCTCAATTTCTGCGCAGCGAGTTATTTTTCATTCCACGTTGTTAACTGAAACCGCGCCAATTACAGCTATTAATTGTTTCACTCGCTCTGAACGCTGGCGCTAGGACTTCATACAGCTACACTCCACATCGATAGGTTACCGTAAGAAACAAACCAAAAAACACGGTAAACGAAACTACCCCTTTAGCGACAGACCGTACGTCCATACAGGTAAGTAATCCTTCAGAAACTGCTAGTCTTGAACCATCATTACGTAGGCTAAAGAGGAAAACAGTAATACATCGAGCAAAATGTCTTACGTTGAACCCACCATACTCTCTACCAGGGAGAATATTACACGATAATCCTAACTCCAATGTTAAACAACAAGAACACTATTTTCGTCGTATTGCAATCAGTAATTATTTCATTTTTACGTTTATTCCTCGTTTCATAAGTTGGTTTTCGTAATAGAGGAATTTCGACAATCTACGGTTAAGAGGGAGCGTTAAGACAATTTTATTGTGGTTTCAGTTTCAGAGCCATAACATTCATTAATTCCAATTGTATTTTAAAATTTTTCTCTTCAACAAAACATAGGATATATTTTGGTAAACTGTTTATAATATTAATAATAATGGAATATGTAATTAATTTGTCATGCAGGATCATTGCAACAGAATTATTGGTTAAGGGCGTCGTCTACTAGAATCATGAAGAGGCGCGCAGACCTTTAACAATCCTGATTTCATTCGAAAACCATTCAACATGTTGTCACGCGGTTAGGCTACGAAAAGCATTTAAGGATCTTAGTACAGGTCTATAATATTGCCATTAACTGTTATTGTTCCTAACAAGTATTTTTTGAGTGTGAAAGTGACCGAATCGGGACTTTTGACCCTGATTTTTATGTAAGAGTAATCATTTTCACGATATTCTGAATATTATAGACCTGTAGAGCGACTCTTTCCCTTTCGTCGCGTAAGATAAATTTATATGGTCACCGCTTAAAGTCCCATAGTAAAAACAGTTCGGCAGGAACCTTGCACGCTAGTTCAGCGCTTGGCTCGTTGAGGCGACGCGGCATTTGATGCGCGCTTCAAGGTCGACCTTACAGCTCCGTCGCTTTTGAGCCTCTCACGCGCGGTCTACAGCAATTTTCATCATCATTATTTAATTATTTATTTGTACTACATATTTTTTTTCTTATTTTAGACACAAAATGTGACTAAACTTGGCTCTCATGAAATTTTTGTATCTCTCATAGTTTTCGCTTAATGGCTTTTTAAAGTCATATTTTGCATGTTTCCGTTTTAACGATCCAACTAAAACCAACTGATATACCAAACTGAAAAAAATCACAGTGGATAAAGACATTGCAGGCTACAATGACATGTTCATAAAATTAAATAATAAAAATTATTTGAATTTTAAAAAAATGCTGAAATTGAAAATAAAAATTTTAAAAATTCAATAATTTTTTTTAAAATACAAATAATTTTTATTTTTTAATTTTACGAGCATGCCATTGTAGCCTGCAATGTCATTATCCACTGTGATTTTTTTTCAGTTTGGTATATCAGTTGGTTTTAGTGTGATCGTTAAAACGGAAACATGCAAAATATGACTTTAATAAGCCATTACGCGAAAACTATGAGAGATAAAAAAATTTCATAAAAGCCAAATTTAATCACATTTTGTGTCTTAAATATGAAAAAAAATATACGGTACAAATAAAAAATTAAATAATGACGATGAAAATTGCGGTAGACCGCGCCCTTGAGGGATTTACCGGACGTACGGCAGAAAATAACAATCAGTTACCAGCATTAAATAAAGATCCAACTGCCCTCCATGTGAGTGCACATTAACCCAGAAATTTAGAATCGGTCACGCAGATATGGTAATAGGGCCTATATAATATCGTAAGCATATTAATATCGTGTTTATCTTCTAACCAGGTGGACATAAACAATGCCTACGTCAATCAAAGTTTGGTTGATGAACTCTCAAGATATTAAATTTGGGTCAGTCGAACAAACAGTTCTCAAAATAATAATAATTAAAGAACTTTATTTGCGTCTGGTTACCATTCAAAATAACGAAGTATCCAAGTGATGAAACCTCTCGTCCAGTTAAGCTATATATTTGATGTAGCAGACCTACGCATAGGGCGGTTACAACACCAACACACACAGTTACATGCCCAACCCTGCATACTGCCTCACTACTTTTAGCGGGCAAACTACAGACGCTCAACAATGCTTTCTTCAACGCTCCATCTATACTGATCTACCCTACTATGGTGTTTGTTGTTTGTTCGATTGAGTACATCCTATATTTACTCTATGGTCGTCCCCACAACAACCACAATAACCGACCCTGTGTACAACGTAACATTTTCCGGATGAAACTGTGTATAACTTTGGTATTACAATTTTGAGTTTGGACCTGGAGTTTCCGAACACTTAGGTACGTATCTATAAACGGCTTTCGAATGACAACCAACTGCTATCCCCATATAGAAAGCATTGGTGAGCAGTTGGTTGTCATTCGAAAGCTGTTTATAGTTACGGCCCTTAGTATAGTTTATGCAAGTTTTCTGAATTTCTGATTTTTTGTTGTTGAATTGATGGCGGTGTATTAGAACACAATTACCACATCATACAGAAACACTATATCCGTTGGAGAATTGACACATATATTTCAAATGTTTGCACTCCAAATAAAATACTTCCGTAACTCAAAAACGCGTAGTTTTCGTTAAGGAGAATTTAAGGAAACTGTTTTTAAGTACGATCCTTCGAAGAGTTGTGAAATGGGAGTGCATGACTGGATGGTGTTTTGTCGACATACTCCATTGCGATCCTGATGTCTGCCAAAGAAAACCACATAGTTGTCTCTGACAGATAACAGAATTGCAATGGCGTACGCTATAAAGAAAAACACCAACCAGTCTGTTTTTGAACTACCATACTGACAACAGAACACGTATTAAATGTATTAATATGCACAAGTCCTACATAAAATGCATTTAAAATACATAGCGTATCATGAGAGCCTTTAAATATTTTCTAAAATACAACACTGCATTATGAGTCATCACTTCAGTATATGAACACACAATCCTACAACAGGCTTCCACAATCATGCAGGAATTATCTTCCTACTTATAAACCAAATCCTCAAACCTCTGTTTTCCGAATACGATAGTCCTTCAGAGTCCGCGTCTTTACTTGCAATAACGCATCTCCCACGTCTCATTTATTAAGAGGGCGTGGTAGATATTCAACGCTAAAAGTATTAATCTATAACTGTAGGCTTCTTGAAGCCAATTTGCGAAAACCAAACAATAGCAATCCTAGACAATGGTTTTAGCCAACGCTTTAAACAAAATTATTTACAGTGTTACGAACTTCTGAGACACGACCTCAGACGCCGGAACATCGTGCATTTAACTGAAGCGCAAGAGATCACGCGTAAAGAATTAGTAATTCTGGATAAATATTTAATCGCAAAGATGGCAAATACCATTATCTAGGATTGTCATCGAGTATTTTATCCATATTGGCTTCGAAAAAAAAGCGTAGAAATCAATTTATGTATTCAGCGTTTATTTATCTACCAAGCACTCTTAAGCAATGAAGTTATGGAAGCGAAACATGGGGAATTGGATAAAATTTTCAACATGTGATATTTTAGACTTCACTAAATACGTCACGGCGTTTATATGCGTCAAGAGGGCTGCCTACCTCAGAGCCACGGCAGGAATAGGGTTTTACATGTAAAATTATTTTCAATATGGTTCAGCACGTGTTGAAGCTACATGTACGCCACCACTGACTTCATTATTAATCTCGGTGCCGCGCACATTGCTGAAGGTTCTTTTAAGTCAGTTTTTTCAATATCCTGAAAACACTCGAAAACGGTTATTCACAATTTATCCCCTGCAATTCTATTCATTTAGCAATATTTTCCTTTTTTCGATGCAGGAAATAGTTTTTGTACGAAATAGATATTACAAAACGTGACTGTGCCCCACCGAATATAATCTATAATGTACGGACGATGCCGTTGGTCGGCTGGTTTTTTCGGGGATTTCCCGTTTGTCCCGCCCCTTCATTCTGGTGCTGCTCCATACTCACCTCACGTCACCTAACCAGCGCTAAAGACCTCGATGTTAAGCACTGACCAAAATCTCTCGCTCACTCTCTCATGTAAAACCCTATTCTTGCTGCCGCCAGAGCTCTGAGGTAAATAGTGTCCTAAAGAATGAAAAATATTTAACAACATATGTTAATTAAAAAATAAATATTTTTCACTCTGACATGTCATTATACGATGAATATTACTTTAGGAAATATTTGCCGAGTGAACGGAACTCAGTGCAATTATAGATACAACATTTTGCTACTGGAAATCTTTAAATACATATAATTGCAAAACACGCGCTTTCACCACACTGTAAACGTAGCCTATATTAGGAACACAGCACACTAACATATTGTCAGACAAGAGCCAGATGAGCAAATAGTCAAATACATATCTGACTGATAGTAGTTATTTGTAAAAAAAATATCTGACTGATGGCAGTTATTTGCAGTGAACGCATATGCCACTACGGACGTCGCCTACTACGATACAAATGCGTCGAAATGTACAGGGAAATTAATTTTATTACAAAACTATTCCACATGAGCAAATTTTGCCAATGTACGAAAATAAATCACACATCGGTCAAGGTCGGAATTACATATAGTCTGTCTCATATAAGAATTCCACTTTTTGACAGTTGTGTTTGCATTTATTTTGTGAGTTGTTTCCATGAAATAAGCAGTGCTTCCCTCTGCCACAAGTAACTTTTGCACAAACGCACGTAGTTGGGTCTCAAACTGTGCAATTTATCAAAATTAAAAGTAATTTCCTGCAGAAATTGGTACACATCTTCAAAACTGTCAAAAATGAAATTCTTTCGTGAGACAGACTATAGTTATGTCACCACGCTCATAAAAGCACTGTTTGGAAGTAGCCTACTCCGACACAACTAAAAAGGCATTTTCAGATTGCTGACTTCTAACCGAATGCATGCAAAACTCAGAAAGAATTGTGTACAGATTTTTTACGAAAAAAAAAAAAATCATACGCGCACCGCTTAAGTCTCATAGTAAAACTCGATTGGCGGGAATTTTGCTCGCTAGTTCAGTGCTAGGTTTACTTTGGCGAGATGCAGCATTAGATGCACGCTTCAAGGTCGCCCGTATAGCTCCGTCACTTCTGAGTATCTAACGTAGAGCTCTGAATAGACGCTGGAAGTTCCACGCTTACCGCTGAAAGGTAAGGTAAGTGGGATTCACGTCTCGTTGACAGCGAGGCCATTAGAGACGGGACATATGACTTGGTACAGCGACAGGAGCTGGGAGAGGAGTCGGCCATGGCCTTTGTTAAGAAACCATCCCGCCATTCGCCTGGAGCGACTCCAGGAAACCATGGCAAGCCGAAAGAGGATGGCCGGAGCCGGGGATCTAACCCAGGTCCTCGTCCAACGTGTCACTGTTCCGACGTCTCGCTCAATCTTACTCCTTGAAGAATAAAACCATATTAAATACATTCTTTATATTTATTATTTACATATTTGTGCGTTTGCAGGAAAACATATGCCAACACGCGGTCTTAAATCACTTTACTTTCGTTCAATTTCAATTATACCAAGATAGTGTATAAAAATTTAAAAACAGTTTTTGTGTAACATTTATTTATTTTTGTTAGTTCCAAGCGAGAAAACCATGTACGTAGTGTTTACAGTGTGATTCGATTCGGTTTTTGACTAAATTCGCCTGTCGCAGTTTATCAATAATTTGTATATTCGAATATAGTCGAATGTCGCAGTTAACAAACGCGACTTTATGTTCGCGCGAGAAAGTTTAATTGAACAATCCCGATGACACGCCTATTTTTATTCAGCAAGCTAATGACGGAATACAAAAAAGAGTGAAGTAGAAGCTCCGAGAGTCAAACATGACACCTCGTAAATGACGTTTTTTTAAAGATGATTTTTATGACTAACGCCAAGGAAATATTTTTAATTTTTCCGTTGTCAAGATGTGGGATGATAATTGTCCTTTCTTCTCCAAAATTTCTTACAGTTTTCTCATAACTCTGTGATAATTTTCTTTTAACAGTCTCTCCTGTAAAATTATGCTTTGTTCAGTTACAAGATGCCAAAGTTTGACCCTCGATATGCTGAAATATACGTAAAAGCAAGTATGTTTACTATTAACTGGACGATGGACCGGAATACAAATAAGTGGGCACGGCGTGAACGGTACCCAATTGCCTGTTTCACTCGATAGTAGCGTTATATCCATCTCAGGGCTCAGCCAGGGCAATATCGCGAAATACACAAGCGACTGGGACGTTAAGCGTAACACAAAAACACAACAAACAAGCCTCGGTGGAGGTAACTAATGGGTGCACCGGGACGGGTGTATTAATTTTTGATTTGCGCAGAGATAACCGTCACTTTGAAATATTGGCATTACCGCATGAAGACAGCGAGCCCCTGCGCTTGGACGAGCCGGGTTGGCGCACTTGACGAGAATGTATCGGTGTTGCAAGCGGCGACCAGGAATTTCCCACAGAGAGACAGTAATAACCTCGAATTACAAAGCGAGCACTTACAAAAAAAAAGAGGGGCGGAGAATTTTTATTATCGAGTCTGGTAAAAGGAAGAGGGTGGGTAGGGATGTGGAGGAAGGGCCTCCCAGAGCGACCAATAGAAACGATAATTTCCATCACGACGGCACCGCAGGAAGCCAGAGCACAGAATAGGAAGTCATTTTTGTTTGGCAGCGAAATTAAGTTAATGTGTGTGTTGGCTTCGAATTAGTCGCTTGATTGTGGCTAGGGTTAAAAAAAAAACATCAGTTTTGGGTAGGGGGGAAGGTTGGAGACCTTTCCAGCTCCTAAGTAGATTAGGCGTTTCGTAAATGGCAAAACAATGAATTGATTTCCAGCCGGTTAGAAGAAATAGCGAAATTGAATTTTTTCCCTCCCTTTCCGCCCTTTCAAATCGTCTCTTCCTCTTGCCAGCAACTTTTTTTTTATCGGCTAACATTTTCGAGTAGCGCCCAATTGAGCGCAGGAGTTTTTTTTTTATTTGGTCAGAGACTCTGCAAATTGGCGAATCGTTAGCGTAACGCGTGCCCAGCGGGGATTGTACTGGTCGTAGCGAAAATCCCCGGTATGCCTCTTGGGGCAGCTCAGCTGCTATTACGAAAACACAAGAGAAGCCCCAAGGATAATTTTTTGAACGTCCATCTTCTCGCAGAATGGCAGACGTGTCGTTTTCCGTGAAGTATCCGTCTCGCGTCGTCACAAAATGTCACCGGTACAGCATAGTAGCCTCTACCACGGTAAATTTTGTGATTGTTAATGCGGGTGAATTAGTTTCGTTCCTAAGCGCTTCCTGTAAAACAGTCTGTCTGATATCGCATTTATCAACGAGTATTACGTTGAGGATGGATTTATGATTACTTGTTTGTCGGCTCGGGGCAAGGACCATTGATATGCTCCTTTATTGTTGCTAAATTGTGGGAAGAATTACAAAGGTAAAATGGGTTTGGGGGGAGGGGAGGGTACTTGTAGACGGTTCAACGTCAAAATGCTTTTCATTAACATATACCTCAGGCATAATTATGCTGTTCCCATGATTTTCGACACTTTCCATACGCTAACTTTTTAATTTTATTTCTTAATAAACTTTCCCATTACACTTGTAACAATGACATTAATTTTTTTTGGCCTAGCTTGCGTTAAATATTCGGAGTTCTCAGACCTTATCGTAGTGCACCAACTTTTGCGGTCTAACTGAATTGTATACTTACCTCAATGCTTGCCTTCATATCTTCCACTACAATAGAAAGTAATTTAACTTATAGCAGTTAAAATCACCGTCGATGAAAATTAAATTAAAATAATTCGTTTTAAATTCGAAACAATGGTGTGACTTACCAGTATGTTTTGTTAGATTACTTCAACACGCCGGCCTATAGCAAAGATTACGTAACAGTACTGACTAATAAAAACAATTAACATCGCAATATGTAAAATTATATTTTGCTTAACCAATTAAATGTATTTCTGAGCATTTAGTATACAGAAAGTGTTCCTTCCTTGCATGTTAGAAGACAGCTAACGGGGACCATAGTATTATTGGCACCAAGTTCTGACATTCAATCGTTTTAAGGCCACGTTACGAGTGGTATAGGGTGTTCACTATAAACTGAGTACGGAGGAGAACTTGTAATAAATTAAAAATATGTTTTTATTGGAACACTAGATAGTAACTTCTGAGAGTGTTGAATCGTTTACTCAAGTTATTAGTTACATGGACGTTTTCACTTTATCGTGAACGTCCTATATAACCAATTCGCGGTAATGTGAGCACATTTGAAGACCTTGTGGTACTTTGAGTACGGTAAAATCTTCTATAATTATAATTTAAGATGCTGCGTTTATATAAACAAAGTAGCATAAAATATGAGCAGGTAGAAACGAAGAAAAGTAACCAGGAATTCAACAGTGTCCACGTACCACGGTACAGCACAACTCGCGCCAGGTGCACCAACTCTTAACAGACTTAGCTGCAAAGGGTCGCGAATTATTTCAGGTGCGTGACTGTACCACCAACAGCCTGACACGCCCAGGAGTACAGAACTTCCCCCACGGCCATGTCTCCAGGCAAAATCGATGCCTACCAAGGGGTTGGCTCAGTCGGCGAACTAATGTGCTGGGGGTCCCTGCGCGACGAATAATTGCAACACGGTGCAGCTACTGTTCTGTAAATATCTCCGATCACCGCACCAACATTTCTGTGCGTACCGCGTCCATCAGTGGAGGCGAGTCGGCGACACGTGACTCGCTCTCATCTCCAACTTCTGGCATTCAAACAAAGCCTCCGAGCAAAAACACCAACGTAAACTTCGCGTGTGTATTTAATCGAGTCCAAAATAAACTTCATCACGTGAGGCTAAACAGAAGTTCACGATCAAAAACTTCCGTCAAAGCCTATTTGGGAGTCGCTGTTTGCGCAGTGGCTAGAGCATTCGCCAGCTACCTAGGTAATCAGCGTTCGATTCCCGGCGGAGTTGGACCCAGAATTTTCACATGTTAACATCGTGCCGGACAACGCCGCGCCTCTGGTCGACATGTTTTCTCGAGGATCTCCCATTACTCCCGCCCGTTCACTCCGGCGCTACTCCACATATCATATTACCCCTCACCCGCGGTAAAGGCCTACATGTTAAGGCTCGGTTTCAGTCGTCATACTGAACTTTATTATTTTTCGGTTATTTTTTTTTTTTTTTAATTCTGAAAAGAAAGATGTTAAATCGGCGACTATACCGCAAATTCTACTTACCTTGAGCTACAGTACAAGCATGGCAATAGAGCTAGTAATGTATAGTCAGGTTATAATTTGTAGGGTAAATTATGGATATAAAAACATATGCTACGCACATTGCTGCGTAGTTATAAGTGTATAGCTAAATCGCAATGTCTGTACTGTAGCGAAATGTAAATAGAATTTGAGGTATAGTCACATATTTAACATTTTTCTTCGTAGAATTTAAAAAAAATAATAAAACCGGAATATAACAACATTCAATATGGCGACTGAAACCGAGCCTTAAATGCTGACCAAAATCTCTTCACTCACTCAAAAATCTAGTTATAACCTAGTAGCACTTATTCTCAGAGCTGATGGAGTATGGCAGGAATATTTTGCGTAAACATACTCTTGAAAACATTGTAGCTTGTTGAAGCACACATGATTATTTAGACTGTTCCCGATACGTGTTAGTTTACCACAAACCAACACACACATTTAATGATGCAGTTGCCGATCGGATCGCAGATATATTATTGACTCAGTCAAATGGAGCAGTGGATTCTCGTTCGCACGACAGCCAGCAGAAGGAGCTAACATTCTTACAAGCTGGCCTACGTTGAACAAGTTTTCTCGCGGTAATCACCATCTGTACATAATGTAACGTTTTCGAGCAATTCCAAAGATGAACACTCATTCCACGGCACGTTTTAATGGATAAAACAAACGAAGGGTCCGCAGTTGTCGAAGCGTTAGACCTCTCGCCTCACACCTAGCCGATCCGGGTCCTATCCTCGGTCGGTCCAGGTACGCATTTTTCGCATCTAAGAAATGTAGCGGACGTTAAGGTTGCCGTTGGTCGGCGAGTTTTCTCGGGGAACTCCATTTTCCCAGTCTTTCATTCCGTCGCTGCTCCACGCTAATTTCACCTCACCTTCTCCATTCCTCCAGCAGTAGGGCGACAGATATGTCTCGCTAGTCGAGTAGCCGGCTCAACCCTCACCCCGGTCTTCTCTCATTCACGCTGAGACACTGCTAGAAGGCAGACGTAGTTTTTTTTCTCCACATTTTCAAATAATGCACATGTTTCACTTTACGGAGGTGAAGTAGTTAATGGTTATACTATTCGCCTGCCAACACGTGCACCCGGGTTCCATTCCCAAAGGGGATGATCCTGATTTTCCGCATGTGGGACACGTGGCGGACGTTTCCCCGGGTCGGCGGGTTACCTCGGGGTACTCCCATCTCCCTAACTCAGGGTTGGACATACGTCCACTGGGGCGCCAGTCAAAAGTCTATCAATCTGGAGCATGATGCCATTCCCCCGGATATCCTCCCCATAAACTATTTATTTCACATTATCTGTTGTGCCTGAGTTACGCACTCTGAGATGAGGTAAGGTAAGGTAAGCGGGCTTTACGTCTCGCCGACAGCGAGGACATTAGAGACGCTGACACGACTTTGAACAATGACAGAAGCTGGGGGAGGAGTCAGCTATGGCCTTTGTCAAGGAACGATCCCAGCATTATCTTGGAGCTATTTCCGGAAACCATAAAAAACCGAATTCTGGATGGCCAGCGCTGGGAATCAAATTCGTGTCCTCCCGAATGCACAAATCCATCGTTTAATCATTGCGCCACCTCGCTCGGTACTGCGAGAAAACGACAAACCAACAGATAAGTCACTTCGTCAAAAAGACAAGCTCAAATCAGCAGGTTCACGAACGTAACACAAGGAAAGAGAGTTATTTTACTAACGCTAGAGAACAGCTAAAACCTGGAGAATACCAGTAGGTTTTGACTATGCACACATAGCCAAAGTTTTAAATTGAAGAACTATCTGAATCGACTAAAGTATTTCAGAAAACCTAACATTGACATTGTCATACGCGGCGTAGGTCTGTGAACTAGATACATTTAATACCTTCATTTTTTTTTTTTTTCAAAACAGTCCCTAACATTCACACAATGGAAAAGAATGGGACTAAACACAGACTCACAGGAAATGCTTGATTGATAGCAGATTCATATTTTTAAATGCAACGCGCCCGAAAAGTATAAAGCAAACAGAAGGATTATGCAAATGACCGAAACGAGGAATTACATTTTAAACGATTCCCTTCCACGTTAACAATACGATGTGCAGCATCGACGCGCTTCATAATTCCGTGATGGACTGTACCGCCACACCACCTGCGGTCATGCAACCACCCCCCTCCCCCCTTGCCATACCCTACTTCCCAGGGCACGGCTGATGTAATTTAACTTCTCTCCTTCCACCCCTTCCCTCTCCCCAGCACGAGCCTCTCTACGCCAGAGTTCATCGAGACAGGAACCGCACAAACACACACACGTACAGGAATAACTTCGTTTAATTTCCCAGCCCGAGAAAGGTTATTCAATTTAATTACATTACAATAATGAGGAAGCTGATATTTATCTCCAGAGGGTAGACGGGTGTGGCGAGGGAGGCCGGGTAGTGTTTTCGCCGGGGCAAAGAAAACTTTATTGGTTAGAGAAATCGCTAATGCAGGAGAGCTGGGACGGAAAATTATGTAATGTAATAGAAGAGGGTGGGTGTGCGGGGTGGCGACGTGGAGTAGGCTTGTCTGTTTGGGAGAGGAGAATTATTTAATTACGTTTAGTTTCTATTATGGTAATGGAATCAGCGAGGGACGGAAGGAAGTAGCGGGAGAAGTTCTGAGAAGGCTCGCCACAGGACGGGCTGCTGCCGTCAGCTACAACAATACGACGAGTCGCTCAGCGACATAACTACGTCAGCTGTTCGTTCAACCTTACCGAGACATCTACATAGGACTGCACAATCACTTCCCGTCAACCCAGGTACTTGATCTGCCAACTGACTACAAGAAGCTTGAGGAATATTTGGCCGAACTGTAAGAGGTGACGGAGGAAACAAGAAATGAACAGGTATCATCAAAGAATGTGGGCTCGACTGCTGGGAGCTTCATCAGAATGCATTGTAACATGTATGCAAAGCTGACGTATTCGCGTTGTTACTTGGTGACAGGCTGAACTTCAATGCCCTGTACACTAATAAACACTAACTTTGAGTTAATTGGCTGCTGCCTGTGTGCAGTTACTTACGTGACAAACGCTGTACAGAAGATTAATCATCCTGACCTGGAAGTTTAAATCATTGGCCAGAAACACTCCCCTCAGCAGGCACAAAGTGTAAGGCCTATGAAAGACATAGCACTGCCGTAAAACAGCTTACAGTCCATTCTACTGCCAGAGAAATAATGGGAAGTTTGCATGTATTTACATATAGGGGAACAAATACAAACTAAAGAGCGGTTCGACAATTGTTACGGGGTTGTAACACTGAACCGGCAGTTCAAAACATAGTTCCACTGTAGGCAACTAATGATTATATAAGTACTTCAAGTCGTTAAGTAAATCCTTTATTTTCATTCTCCCCCTCACTGATGATGATACGATATAAAACACAGGATGTCACACGGGCGTTCTGAGTGTGTGCGACAACTTACAACATCCTCACAAACTCCTCATAAATGCAGTTGCAACTACTAGTTTTGTTGTCAGGACACGTAACTTCATGCAGATAACCACAGTGGCTACTCTAACTGTCACCATCTGCAGTTAAATAATTATTTGATTTCAGTGGCGGCTCGTGGGTTGTTGCCAGGTGGGGCTGCAGATAGTCGGACTGTACACTCTTGATGAACGCGCCGTAGACCAATGACCATGAAATATTTGCCAGCTACTAGATGTGTTATGACCACTCAGTAGTAAGGGGCACCTGCACATCAGCGTGTCAGTGGCTGTAGAGTCAACCAGCGCTCAACCCTGTACAGCTCTTGGCAACTGCAGCCCTACCTGGCAACAACCCACGAGCCGCCACTGTTAGGTTTTCCACGCACCAATCCACTTACGAGTACTTCCTACATCAGTAATTTGGTACTGGTTACCATGCCCAATACGTAAGATATCTGTGATCTTTGAGGGACTTTGAGGGGCAGACTCCATTGCTTATGTATACTGTAGTTGGCAATAAAAACTTGTGTCATGGTTGGTTCTGCACCATACCTTTTCTTAAGTTCAAATATTATGCTGTTTCCATACGTTTTTTACTAACACACAAACAAGTATGGAAACAACATAATAGTTGAACTTATGAAAAGGTATGATGCAGAACCAATCATGAGAAATGGCATATGTCCAGTGTCCACAGACCCATACATCCACGATATAACTGCATTTTCACCTAACATACCGTAGCAGGCATTTATAAATGAATTTCAAATAAACTCGCAGAAAAAAATAATAGTTTATACATGCGCATATAAAACCAGCAGTTGGTAAATAAATTATCACTTCAATGTATCTTGCGACACACGTATGCATACATACATATGCTTTTATTAAACTACCCCACATATGTCCACTGTGTCTATGTACCAAAAAAAAAATACACTTAAAACTATCACGGAAAGGTGGTTCTAAAGTATCACAACAATAATAATAATCATTTCGAAAAATTGCTATAACAGGTTTTTCAACATGTTATGCCTGAAAACTAGAACCTAGATTCGTGTGAAACTACTATTAAAACTTTTACCAATAAAAAGATGGGGTCACCAGTGAAAGTGTTAGCCAGGCGAGAATCTACGATATCACAGTACGTCGTGTCAGTGTCTTGCGGTATAGGCGATATCGCGCAGATGAGCCGGTCATCATCGCCCTTGGCGCCGCGCATCACTCACGCAAACATTGGGCGGTCGCCATAATTAGTGTTGTATCAATCTGCGTGGCGAATCAGGTGATACAGACGTGTGGGAAGATCGTTTTTAGCCACGTGAAATAACTCTTGGCATTAATAGTTCCAGTGATGTTCTGAGATGTGCTTCTTTCCGTAGGCAGGTACTTCGGTAAGGTGACTGACCTTTACTTTCTGACGACAGTGAGGCCATTTCAGATGGTGGCAGAAACCGGGAGAAAAATCGGATATGGTATTTCTTAAGGGGGATGGAGCGCCAAAGAAGAGAATTATCACAATTTTCGAGATAAATATCTTTCCCTCGCTTGTTATAGTAGAAAATCAAGGCTCGACAGTCCGTAGATTACACTTGTGTACACCTTCTTACTTTATTACATAGTCACAGGCTTCTTTATTTTTGGAGCACTGATGGCAGATAGGATATATGTCTCTATTTCCTATCTGCCATCACTGCTCCAAAAACAAGACAGTCTGTGACTATGAACTAATGTAATTAGTTGTACAAAAGTATCATTTCCGAATTGACGAACCTTGATTTTCGATAATAAGCGAGAGGAAAAAGTTACGTCGGAAATTGTGAAAATTCACTGCTTTGTCGCTCCATCCCCCTTAAAGAACCATCATAGCATTCGCAAGGAGCGATTTCAAGAAACCACGGAAAAACAAAATCGGGTTGGTCGAAGTAGGGAAATCGATGTCGGGTTCTCTCGAACGCGTTACCGTTGCACTATAACGTTACAGTCATCAACAATGGTTGTGCGAACGCAGAGGTATTTCTAACATACCGCGACGCAGTTCAATGGCCAGGTAGGCGGAGCTCTTAACAGCCTGCACTAAAAGGTGCTTTGCAACTATGGCGAACTGATGACAATCAAAACATCGAGCATGACGCGATAAGCACAGTGTTCATCATTCTGACAGATGAACTGACCAAGTGTTCCTGGAAGAGGCACTGTCGTCTAGTCTAGCAAAGTGAATCGCTTCACAAGATGATTACTCTGAAGAGCACAGTACCTACTAGTGCATTTTATTATTTTATTTATTACGTCTCGTCGACAACGAGGCCATTTGAGACGGTTACACACAAATTTACACACGGACATTACTGAAGAAAGGAGTACGCAATGTCCTTTGAAGTGCAAAATTTAGTACAACAATTATTTATACTTGACTTCGGCGAACGCAGCGAAAATAAAAACGACTGTCTCATAAACCGCGTAGATAATGTTGAAATGTGTAAAACTCTAACTGCTATAGCGAATGTAATACTAACATTGATTCATATGGGGTTAATGCGGGTTGCATACATGCGCCTGAAACACTGGAACGGCCTCTTAAATAAAAAAATACACGGAACTAAATTAGGTTAATTCGTTGCCAAACATAGAAGCAGAAAGGAAACTATTGTTAAAGTTAAATTATATGTAGTAACGGCTAGCAATATTTTCAAAACTTAAACTTTTGGTGCTCACTTTATCCCGAACGACCTACATGCAGAATCCTCACTGAAATCATAAGACAAAAATGGTAATTTATTTTTATATAAACCGAATCGACACAACATGGAAATACCGATCGTGCAGAAGAACACACATTAGTAAATCGGGAGAAATCACGTAGCCCGACGGGACAGAGACACATAATTGGAAGAAGGAAACATCCATCACATGAGCCTGCCACAACGGAGACAGAGAGACAAAACTCAGCCCCGCTGGAATAAGCAACACTTCTTTTGTTACCGCCAGTGTTGCCCCATTACGCATTCGTTACAGCACCGGGCCTACAAAATTACCGACTTAAATTTCTCAAATGTTAATGCCACAGTCGGGAAAAAAAGTAATAAATACGTTTCTTGCCGTAAATAAAGGGTTACACGAAATGGTACGCTGAGTTTCATATATACGCACTGCAATACGTAATTACCCTTATCTTCCTTCTTGTCATTTGAGGAAATATTTGAGAATTGCCTCGTACAAGCGTGTATATTGGTGGTTTAGGATAAAAAGAGCCCTTTAGAAACCCCAGGTACTGCCTTTTTTCAAATAATTTACACTTCTAGCACTTCTCAATATAAATAACGCAACCTTACACTGTAAAAAAAGTTAGTAATATTACTCATAATATGTATGGTAATATTCCCCATCCTTGAGAGGGAAATCTGATTTCCAAATATGTGTGGAAATTGCCGCAAGGTAGTGTATTCGCCACACAAACCACTCGGAAGTTTCGCTCGCGCGTTATGTCACATTGTCCTAGAGGGCTTGCGCCAATATGTAATTAAAAAATACATTACCAGTTGAGTAACTTTCCTCGACACGTGTTGAGTAATTTTCCCTCACTTGTATAGGTAATTAGCTTCCATTACATGTAGAGTAAATTTACCTAAAATTTTTTACAGGAGTATCAATGAAAGTGTATAGATTGTACGTCACTCAGTGACTACCGACTGAGCTCACAGTAAGTATTATTATTAAGTCATTATTCTTGATAGTAAAATCTTCAAAAGTGCTCACTTTATCATAAACCACTTATACACATACCCAAAGCACGGAAGCTGCAATCTCCGGATAAGAAGAAAACATACATTATCAGGTAAAGTAACAGCAACACACGACTTTTTCAGCGTTTTCTTAGTAGATATATCGCAACATAAACTAAAAACAAAGAAATAACAAAAAAAAAAAAAAAAAAAAATTGAAAAAGCCACGCTACCCTTTTTATACTGTCATCAGGTTAATTATTTTTAAAAGCCTAAACAAAAGCATGTCTCACAAACCTGTTTAGCCGCTTCGTTCAAGGGCGTTTACATAAACGAAAAAAATGCATAATTTTATATTTGCACCGCACTGTGACCGCTTCATATACGTTGCTTGTGACTATATTTTCCAATTGTAAAAGTTATTTAACTCTCATAGTTTTCCCATACTGAAACGACAAAGTCTAAATTTGCAAGTTACGGGAGCATGGATACAACAAAAACCAAGTGACTTACTGGAATCAAATAATTAACACCGAAATCAGATATTGAAGACAGTATGCTAAAATATGTTAAAACATACAACAGTGCCTTTGTATTATTTTTAAAATTGTCGTAAATTAAGTAAAGTGACATCATTTTCACATTTTTTTTAAAGTACAAAGGAATCTCACAGCTATACCCACATAGCAAAACAAAAAATGGGCTTCAGGGGTCCTTCCCCGCGAAAAATTTGGATTTTAGGGTGCAAAATGGTGCTATTTAAGAAGTTTCCAAGTTGAAAAAAATAATATCACCTTTACACTACTGTAGTATTTTTTAAGGTTAACTCGTGCTTCAAGTGTAAAAACCTTTGTACTGATATAAAATAAACTATGTAAATTTAATTTTTAGTTTTCACTTCCGTAATGTTGCAAGAAACTATTGTGTTTTTAATGTTGCGTGTCTTTTATAAAGTTCTAGGAAAAGTATGAAGTAACGTCTTCAATATATTACTTGGCACTTATTTGGTTTCATATTTTTGGAGCAACCTAGGGAGGGGCCATGGCCCCTATGACCCACCCCCTTCCCGGATTCGCCTCTGATCATTTCGAATGCGAGTCGAGTATTATAAAACTGCTTCCCCACGCTCTAAACGAATATTTGCTGTATTCGTGTAATTCATTTTCGGAAAAATGTTCCCTTTCAACAGCTTGACTCGGCACGAGAGAATTTTTATATGTACACCCACACATACATATATACATACACTAGCTGTCTGGCCGCAGCTTTACCCGCGTGAAATAATTGAAGGAAAAACTATAGCGGTAACTAATCGTGTTACTGAGACATTGAGGACATGGTGAAAACATATTTTACGACTTCTCACCTCCTAACCATAAAGACGCATCACCAGGGTTATGAGATTTTCCGGATATAAGGAAAATAAATTTTACTTCTTATCATCCCTTGAAGGGTGCCTACGCTTCAAGAGAAAACTACCCTTAAATTTACATGCCTCAAATATAAAATTAACTCTTCTGCCAGTTGCCACTGATATGTACGTATATAATAAAACAGCAGTTTCCGTTCGCATTGCCTTACATGGGATTTGTTGTTCCAAGCCACTACGCCAAGATAGGTTGTCACAACTCTCAAAAATTAAATCGATGCCGACATTGTACTATTATTTTTCTTTTTCAATGTTTCTCTATAGCACACAATCTCCCAAACGTCAGGATTTTAAAAGTAATTGATTCGCGTATAAGTTTCGGATCCCCACACGATGCCGCAATAAATCGGTCATGTTTCACATTTGAAAATGTCGTAGGCCAGATAATCTCTTAAATTTGTAACATGGGTGTAATTATAAACACAAAAACAGTTCAGAGAGTGCAAGTCTTGTCGAAATAAACAGTTTTCGCCAAACTCCTCAAAGAAGTAGCATGTATGACAGAGAGTGTCAGGCCGTGTAGGTTACTTGCAATACACATGCAGAAGTAGTTGTGCGGGTTGTGATCGTGGGTGAGATGCATAAAAAAAAACAACGATTACGTGTTAGCAATGCGTACCACTGTACTGTACACAAGTATTGAAATTAAACATAAAAACATTACCAGCCACAAAAAAACAACAAACGTTAAATCATTTTTATGACTTTAGAATCAGCAACAAGTCTAACGGATTTCTTGTAGGAATGCTGACAGAATAAATGAAGAGATTCGCACGGCTCGTAACATTTAAGATTATGAGAGCCAAAGAGGGGTGGCATTTTGTGAACATGGAATTGCAATGGGAACGGAGGACAAGGAAAATGGGAGATCCGCGATAAAAGCCACCGGCCAACGTCATCGTACCGGCACGATTCCCAACGTGTGAAAATTGGTGTGACCCCCGGCGGTAATCAAAACCGCATCGCCTTGTAGGGAGACAAGCATCGTGATCATTGGACCACCGTGGCGGTTTAAGCGGCCATACTTTGACGAAACAACATTGATACAGACACTTTACTATTAATTTTTTATTTCCAAGTATTACCTCACGAAGTTATTCGTATTTGGTTTACTATCAGAATAACGATCACAATACCATTCACACATGTTTCAGCTGCCTGGGAGCTACCACTTTGTTCACAACTGATACGATATGTACGCAGAATGCTAGCAACAAACTGATCTGCGACTTTAACAGTATTGTACTCGTTTAAAGTGAATGTCCACTATCGTATGTACGCTGAACACATCACATCCTGCAGGATTGCCTATGCTCTAGGCTCTGTATGCATGCGCGAATATTCTGGTGTTTATTGAGCATCAACGGGATGTCCGTTGCAACAAGAGGACCTTTTTTCGTTACACAGGTCTCATTTCTCAATAAACCATCTTCAAATGTTCGAAAATCCTGACGTTAAAAAGGTTGGAAACAATTAGAGGGTGGTCACCCCTATTATTTCCATAAGAGTGGAAGGTACCAAGTTGTATTTCATGTTGGTTTGAAAGACCCAACAGTATTAAGCAATGCTGTACATTTTATTTTTTATGTAATTTAGTTTCCAATAATTTGGGGAAATACGATTATAAATATTGATGTTCAGAAACTCATTACTCCCTTAATATTAAGGTTAGGCGAAAAGTGCAAAATATAATTTGTTCTTTCTCGTTTTTTTATAGGAATAACCTGCCGGAGTTTGCCGTTGTTCAATAACACCCTAGGTGTATTTGCGCGCACACGTGTCTCTCTCTCTCTCTCTCTCTTTCTCTCTCTCTCTCTCTCTCTCTCTCTCTCTCTATATATATATATATATATATATATATATATATATATATATATATATATATATATATAAGTGATTATTTATAAACATCAGTTTGAGACGCAAAACACGGAGCTGTCCACTTCTGCTAAGTAGTAGTTTCTGGCTTAAGTTGTTCTCCAACAATATCTGGTCTATTTCACATAACCTCAGCGCAATTATAACTCTTCTGAGTGTAGTCTGTTCACATTAAACTGAGCACTAACTAACACTTATAATATCCACAAACTGTACTTTATTGAGTTCAACGACGTTACATTTTGAGATCGGTAAAACGTTTACACTAGTTTTTAGTTTCCGGTAATTTTTCATGTTAAAAATTGTAAATATGATAGCAAAAACGGCTCAAGAAAAAATTCAAGCAGTGCTCACTTTATCGTGAACAATGATTTTGCTCCGACGATAGGAAATGAATAACAAGGAAATGTTTGCGAGAAGGACGTATGCCCCCCCCCCCCGGCCAGTCATCATCTGGCGCTACGCGTGAGTGATAAAGTATTCGCGACTAGGGTTACCTGACACCAAGGGCGAAGACAATGGGGATGGGGGTTCCGGGTTCAACCCCCCCCCCCCATTATGGACTAAATAATTAAACCATGCAATATCGATTTTACCTTCAAATTCCGTACCTATGTACCACATTTTCTCTCGATTAATACTAGTAAACTAGTAAATCTGTTTGCGAGTATTCAGAGCAACCATTAGTAATAATCTTCACTCAAACATTTTTCATCTTCAAAAAAACTTAATATTACTACCACTGGTATATTAAATTTTTCGATTCTAAAACTGCTAAAATAGCACCATTTTGCACCTTGAAACCCAAATTTTTCCGGGGTAGAACACCCGGACCCCCCGCTTTGACTGTGGGGACCTTAACGCAAGGAAGCTTCGTGAAGCAAACTGCGGGCGCGCGATTCGCCGTTTCGCACTTGGCACGCCAATGTACGGGGAGGGGGGGCAGGTCCCGGGGAAACCGCCGAGGCGGCGCCCGCCACCTGGGGAGTATCGATTGTTGTACCGCTGTATGCGGGGGGTGGGGGTGGGGGGAGTAGCAAGAAGTTGGCGAGCGACTTGACAAGGGGCCTCGTGATTCCCGACACGCCACGCACGCCCACGCGATGAGAGGGCGGCTCTAGATCAATAATTACCGCAGACACACTCTCGCGCCGACACTGCCACTGCCCCCTGATCCTGCCTGCCTCTCTCGGCCCATGCTTCACACTTCCCGCCTGGCTGCTTCGGCAACCACTTACAAGGAGGAAGGGGTTTAATAGACAATTTTCTTTATTTTTCCGTTTTCTAGACATAACAGTTATTCCAGTTGCATTATCAAAACTTTCTCTTTGACAAGACATGGGAAATATTCTAGATAAACTGCTTGACATAAATAATAAAGAAAATAGTGAAAATTGTCATGCAGAATCGTTGCAAGAGAATTATAGATTAACTTTTAAGGATGGTTACGAGTCCAATATTCGGTGAACATATAACACTAATAAAACAGAAGTTATTGCAGAAATCGATCAATTAAATTTACCACCTAGCTCTCCGTCGCCCTACCACGCGCTTAAGCGTTGTAGTGTGTTTGTACAAGAGACGTTGAAAATGTTTACGAAACTGTTGTGTCCGTTGTATCAATGAACGAAAAGAAAATACACTAGTAGGGGGTTTTAGGGGCTCCGAGCACAAGAGGGTTGAGGGTGTGGAGCTGCGGAGCCGCGGCCGCCATCTTGGATTACGTCATCGCCGCCATCTTGGATTACGTCATCGCCGCCATCCTGTTTCCGGCCGCCATATTGGATTACGTCACTTTCAAAATTTTCCAAAATTTCCCAAAAATTAAAAAAAATTTCAAAA
>PNEQ01070034.1:0-30121 GCA_003012365.1 Medauroidea extradentata | reverse complement strand
TCGGATCGTTTGTGTTTCTCTTCTCTCGAACTCTCACGTTCCCTCGAACTAGATCTCGACGAATTCCTACGCTGGTTTCGTCTGTGGTCTTGGGTTTGTCCCTCCTTCCTAGATTTGTGTGAAAACCACTGTCTTTTCCGTTTCGGAAAATATCTCCTATCTCTAGCATTTGATTCGTCGTCGGTCTTGTCCCCTCTCTAGAATCGAAAAATGTTGACGTGACGTTCTGGGTTAAATTCTGTCTTTTGTTGGAATTTGTATCCGTCATGGTTATGTGGGTTTCCGGTATGTTTATCCCGACGATGTTCCCAATTCGAGGAACGCATTCGTCGTTGCATCTTGTCTACTATCATAAGTTGTTCACGATATTCGGATAGTGACAATCCGTATTTTCCTACCAGAGATAACTGATATTGCATCGGCATCTGATTTGTCAGCATCGAAATCAGTTCTGTTTCCGTCATTTCTGGGCTTAAATGACGACTGCGCTCGTAAAGGTTGCTAATGTGTTCGTCGACCTGCATGTTTCCTCTAGGGTCGTATTTTTTGTAATGTAACCGAGCTCGAACTAACCCTTGTGTTCGTGGACTCCAAAAGTGTTTCTGGAACTTATCTTTGAAATCAGAATATGTCTTCGTGTTCAGTTTTTCCACGTCCCACCAGAAACTAGCAGGCCCCTTCAAAGCAAGACTAAGATATTTAACACTTTCATGCTCTGAGAGGTTAAACGTTTCCGCATACTCTTCCAATCTCTTTACAAATGTTAAAGGGTTTTCATGTTCAAGGTTTGAAAACCTAGGTATGGTTCTGCCTAGTTGCTGTACTGGATGGTGAAATAAAGCAGCTATGTTTGTGACGGGCGGTACGTCTGAATTCCCGTGTGGCTTTGGCGAAGAAAATGCAGTGTAATTCTGAGCATGTTCTGTTGTGTTTTCCGCTAATTTCTTTGTTCTCTCGACAAATTCTAGGTTGTCGACGCTGGCGGCTAACGAGGATATTTTAATTTGCTCCAACTTTCTCGCAATATCCTGTTCGATTTTATTTGCCAACTGTTCCATATCTAGTTGTATATCCCTGCGAATTTCCCGCATGTTATTGTGCGTTGTCGTCAGTTTGTTCTCTAGTTGTGTTGACAACTCCGACACCTGATTTTCTACAGCAGTGAATTTCTCTATGGTTTCTTGTACCTGTATTTCTATGTTAGATACACGTTCCTTTGTTTCTTGTGCTGTTTCTTTTACCTTTATTGCGCAAGAGTTTACTGTATTTAACGCCTTATCCAACTGACTATCTAAATCATCACGCCAGTTAATCATTGTGTTTATTAGTTCCGTCCGTAGTTATTCGCGAACGGATTTGCTTTCAACTTTCAGTGTCGACTCTAAACTAACTGATTGTTCAATTAGCTTGTTTTCGAGACTAGACTGACTTTCGACTAATTTATTTTCAAGGCTGGCTTGACATTCTACCAACTTAGCCTGATTTTCGACTAATTTATTTTCAAGGCTGACTTGACTTTCTACCAACGTAACCTTATTTTCGACTAATTTATTTTCAAGACTTGCCTGATTTCCAACTAGTTTATGTTGCAGACCTTGCAATATGCTAAAAATAGCTTTCATGTCTACGTTTTCGCCATTTGTGTTTGCTACTGCCTCATCAGTATCTGAAAGAGCGGAATCACTCCCGACTGTGTACTTGGCAATAACCTCCTCAACAGTTTGATCGATAGAAACTAGTTGTTTTCTGTGTGAAGCCATGTTTGAGAATATTTTCTATATTTTTTTTTCTTACCGTACCTTCTATAGAAGTTCTTTAGACTAACCTTCAACTATTTGTTGAAGGGATACTTACTTCAATGACGCAGCAGTCAACTCGACTTATTCTAAGCGTTTCTTTACGACCAAAATCTTATTGAAAGTAGTGCTGATCCTTATCTTTTTGGAAATTTCAGGCCCGTAGTTGTGGCGCCAGTTAGTTTATGTAACATAACCTTGCTCTCTCCACTTTTACTCTCTGTAATATCTCCAAATAAATACTTTAACTTGGGCAAATATAGCTTACCAATTATTTTACTAGTGTATGAGCCCTGGGTTGTACGACTTGGTAAAATAAAATTAATTGAAACAATTATGATAAACTGAGAGAAAACAAGTGGTGTGAGAAGAACCAAATTCATTACATATAACCTTAAAAGAATATTAGTAGGGCTCATAAAGAAACATAAATTGGAACATAAATTAGATTCCGTAACGTATTATTAGAAAACGAATAATCAATGACGTTGGAATTATGAGAGACTATAACTTAAGAAATGGAAAACAAATTTGCGTACTAATTAAATATTTGCTTTCCTAGACTCTTACTAGATTGTGAATTTTTATTAGAATAAAATTAAAAATAATGTTGGATGTTAGTTCAGTGTGATGAGTCAAAGAAAAATATGAACTTATTATTTCCTCCACAATATTAGCTAAAATGGTAGGGTAACGTTTCCTTGAAACTTCTTTACTTTGTGGCAATATAATTTAGAGTAATTCTTCTGTTCGTTTTTAAGAAATACTGCAAAAATTGTGAGGATTCAGCTTGAGACATCTTATCCAGAGTATTCGTGGGGTTAAAATTTTGCACTACTTTAAAAAAATTAATATCCTCAAAATTTAAATTTAAGCAGAGTTGTCCACAATTTCTGAAACTATTTCATGGTTTGGAATTTTTTATTGCCGTTTCGGGAGGGCTGGGACTGCTTACCGTTGAAATCCTCACCGTGAAGAAAGAAATTTCGAAAACTCTCCTGAGTTTCGAAATTATAAAAGAATATTGGTATCAAGGGAAACATAGTACTCCACGTCGTACAATTCTTCTCCCAGTTGGCCAGTAAGAGGTAATGCCAGCCTAGGATTCGCCCAACATATTTCCTGGAAGACGGAAACGAGAAGGCCTGGATATCTTCTACTCTTCAGTCGTAGAAAAAATTTCCCCGCTGCTTTCCAACAGGAACAAATGCAGCGCCAGGTCTCGTAGAATCTCTTCAAAAGGAATTATAAGGCAAAAAAAGTCGTCTCGAGGCATAATCTTACTCGAGAAAGTCTTCGTAGCCGGACCTCTACGTAGATTTTTCTTCCATTTTCTTCCCTTCGACGTTCTATATTAAAAGAATTTTCTTTCTTGTTGATTCCAAAGTGAAGGCAAAAATTCTGCTTCAAAAAACGCAGTGAACATGGAAGTTATTCTTTCTACTAGCAAAAATCGATTAATGTGTGGTCTGCAAATGGTCTGATTTTTTAATTAAATTAAATTTTTTCTTAGTAAGAGCCTTTACAAAATTGTATGTTTATTAAAACGTTTCTTGAAAATATACCATACATTTAACAAACATAAAAATTTAAATTATTACTAGTCACAGATTTATATTACTACCATAGAACAATTACTTATTTAAATATTTACATTACCTGAATGTCAAAGACATAATAAAATTCTAAGCCATATCTGTGCATAGACATGTGTATTTTACAGCCGGAAAAATTCCATTACATTATTGTTGGTGTAAACACAAAGATTATGGATGAAAGGTGCCTTACGGCGTGCTCCCACAAACGCGCCAGGTTGTCAACTGCATGGCTTCTGTCGAGAAGCTGGAGTGAAGACAACTTCGTGCGGGAAAAAAAATATTGTCTTACAAAATACAATACTAATAACTAAAATATATATATTGGCACTTGAATAACGTTAATTTAAATTCGAAACATATTTGTTGTAGCAAATATTTTATATGAGAGTCTTAGACAAGACAAGATAACTCTCGTGATCAATTTGGAATGTCATAGGAAGTACTTTTAACACTTGAATAAGGATATATACATAGAAGAGTACATAGTAGTTACATAAAAATATTATCATAAAATACTTGTAACATTCTGAATTAGTAAAACAATTAAGAAAACAATTAAATTTATACTTTTTACGTGCGTTCAGGGCACAGTTGTGTGTGTTCCACTCTGCATAGTGGTGATGTAGCATTTTAAAAACATACATAAAATTATTGACACGATTCACTAGGTAAACAAAACACGTGAAAAACACTTATAATAAACACATGCTATTCATGCAGGGGAAAACACTAAAATTACTGCCACAGTACACTCCTACCTATCCCTCGCCGAGGAGCACCGACCAGAGGGATTGATGTCTCGGGAGATATCGGCAACGTGGCTGACAGACTGTGAGAAGGGGGCGTGCCTGGGCACGCGTCACAACACATGATGCTTTGAATACCATGCAGCTTTGTATGATTTGACCAGATAGGGTATGTATATGGCATGATAGGACATGTGATTCTTTTCACATAATTAGTTATACGTTTGCATAACTGACGTTCGGTTTCACATTACAGTCCTTGATCCCGAGATCTGTTGATCATCATTGAATAAGACCAAAAATCAATTTTGAAAACCTTGCACCATCGAGATATCGTGTTTTTTAATGTTTCGTCACATGATCTCGAATTCGTACACATGCAAATTTGGCAGAACCACTAAAATTATTGTTGGACGATTAATATTGGCTATAAATACATGGCGCAATGGTTTGACAAAGAAATAGTATATTTTCTGGAGAGTGAAAATGTGGGTTAGCTGTACTGAAGAAGATGGCTACAGCGGTGTGTCGTTGTTCTTGGACGTCAGTGTGTAGTGTGTGTTGTTTGTGTGTAAAGCAGGCATGTTTCATGCAATATTTTAACTTAAATACCTGGGAATTGAAACTAAAGTGACTTCAAATGTGTATGTAGCTTATTATTCACTCCATTTTTCTCAGTATTTTATAAAAATTGCAGGGATAATTGCATTTTTGATCGCATTAACGTAGTCTACGTTTACAAAATATGTAGTTTTTGGCTAATCGATCGCGCGTGCAAATACATTATTTTGAAGGAATTATATTTTCAGTAAAGTACAAATTAATATCCATAAAGTAGTGTCTGTGGAAATGCAATTGGATGAGATAAAAAGTACGTATTACATAAATAAGTATTTTAACCAGAAACTGTTTTCTTTTTTTATGTTTTGTTTCACAAAACACGTTCCATTTTATAAAATGTTATTAATTGTTTTTAACAGTTTCGTGTTTCACATTAATCTTATCATGCTAATTTTAAAGTGTTTAAATTCACAGACATTGTGTCCATAGCACCGGTACGTACAGTGTGCTCGTAGCGTATCGAGTTGTTTCAGTTAGCTAAAAATTGTGTCGTTATACACTGAGAGAAAAAATTGGTTGATTCAACCAAATATTTCTTTATATATGTGCAACCAAAGATGTAGTGTTGTTTTAAACAAATATTTAGTTGACTACCATTTTTTTTGTTGGATCAACAAAGCAGTCTTGTTATTTCATAATCTAATTTAGTTTAAATAACTGAACCAGATGTTGAAACAATAATTCAACATTGTTTATTTAACAAAATCTGGCGTTCAACTTAATATTTGTTTGAATCAACACTACATCGTTGGTTGCACACATACAAACAAATGTTAGGTTGACTCAACAAATCCTTTTTCTCAGTGTAGATGTTTGGATTTTATAGTTCCTTACCAGCAATACTGCAACAAAATATGGCACGTATGGCCCTATAAGAAAACGAACAACGGTCTCACGAAAGACGTTAAACTAAATAAGCCAACCTTTGAATAATTTAAACGGAGTCCGAACAGTATAGCTGTTATCCAGATGTAACATTAAACAGGTTGATATGGCAATACTATAACTAAATTGTACATAAAAAGAAAATAATGAAATTGCATTTAGCAAGCATAGAACATATATTTTGAATAGAAATTTTTTTTAGAAATAAATGAACAAATTAATAATTTGCTTCACTACTTGGAGCATATTTTTTAAGTTGTGCTACTTTTAGTATTACTCGTGTTAACATACTGGTAATGTAAATTGTATTGGAATAATTATTACTATGGTTATGCAATTTTATCTACACAAATATTTCAAAGATCGCCTACTTTTTATATAAAATATGTTACATTGATTGAACTGCTGTTTTAATTGTCACCATCTTGTCTTCTATCCACGATCAAATTTCTTCACCACCTGACTCAGCTGTTCATAGTGAGGTTCGTTTTGACGATGGTTCAAGATGTGACACACAATGGTGCAACAGAAAAGACTGTTGTTCCTGATTCAATTACTAATTGATCCTTAGATCACGCCTGAACCTCACTGGTGCAACCACCCCTAAGTCGAGTAGGTACACTATTTCACGCGGGTTATTCATTGTGGTCTTATGTGTGGCACCATGGAACTAGTTCAGTTTTTATTTATTATATGTAAACGCGTGTTCTACCTGGCTGCTATGGCTGTAATAAATAATAATGACAATGACAATCTACCTAAGTGTTTTTTTTATAAAATTATATTTATGGCGATGTATATTCTTGAATAAATTTAAGCTTGATTCATACATGACAAAACTGTGATTGGTTAAGTTATTATTCTCTATAGCTAAATTAATTCCACAGAACTGTAATAGTAAATGTGTTTCGTCATAGTGGTTGCGGTACCTGGCATGTGATGGCCTGCCTGATTGCACTTCCCTACCGGATGTGGGAAGGTATTTGTACCTATGGAAAGAATGTGACCTCTCTGCAGACATGGATGAAACACTCAAGAGAACGAAACAAGTGAATGCGGTAAGAGTTGCACGAATTTATTTTGTAATGCACGATTAATTAAATTTCAAAGTGAAGAATTAATAAATTTTAATATTTTGTAATTCGGTTACTTATCGCTATAGGGAACACTGGTTATTTTGGCAGCTGTAACAATTTGGCATTAGTGATAATTTGGCACTTCCGTGATAGGTGCTCATTCAGTAATAAATGCTGCTTTACCTCTGAAACACCTGATCAAAAAATTAAATGCAGTTTTTTCTTGGCAGAATAAAAAAATGTTTGCTAAAATAATAGTGTAGATTGAAAATAAAAGGATTACGTAACATTGCCAGATCATCAACATTTGCACATTTACAGTTTCCCTCATACTGATCATTGGAAATCATATAGTAATTTTCAAGGTACCTCTTTCTGGGCTAGTCTCAAGGATGTGGACCTGTGATTACAAGTACAGGGTTTTTGTATGTTTGAGGACAAAGACTTTTTTCGTGCTAAAAATGGGATAAAAATTTCTTTCTTAGAATTATCAAAATATCAGGGCAATTTGTTTACAATTCATTATAAACATATGTTTACAAAATCGCCGTAAAGGGGACAACATATGCTGTGGAATTTTAAGGAGTGTAAATCACCGTAAATGAAATAAAAATTTTTAAAAACTATAAAAATTAAATTTCCAAAAATTTAAATTAAATATCTGAAATTTTCTTTATATCTAATCGAATTAAATATTTTAGTGCCACATTGTTTTCGGAACTTCGCAAATAGTATTTATAGAACCACAGTTAAGATCGTCTAAAGCTGTGTTATCAAATTTTTGAAAGTATCTGTCAGGTAAGAATAAATCAAAATCTTCTATTTCCAGTAACACTTGAGATCCAATTATATGTATATTATTTTAGCTTAATTTATTAAATATGATTAGCCTGTTGTGAGTTCAGAAATGTTGTATTTATTTTCATTTAATACGTTCAGCAACGCTTTCATTTTTTGTCTCAGAGTTTTTGACTCAATTATAAAAAAATTACAAAAAAAAAATAAAATACATAAAAAAGAAACAGTAAATTCAAATGTAATTTATTTCTATTTTGTATGGAATTTTCGGTCAATTTATTTGGAGCCTTCAATTTTAAAGAGAAATAAATAAAATACAACAAATTTATATATTTAATATTTTTATTATTTAACAATTTTATTATTTATATTTGAAATATTTGTATAAATTTCATGGATGTACAGAAAACTTAAAACTTAATGAAATCTTAAATATGGCATACATAGTTTTTATTAATTTAAGTATGTACATGTAATTATTGACCTCTTCAGTTTTTTAATACATAGTGTAAATTAAATAACTATTAAACTATCTTAAATACTTTCGTTACATTTTTCTTCACTATCTTAAGGTCTATATTACCATTTTCGGATTCAACAATATTTAGGCCTACTACAAAACACAACGCTTTTCATATTCATATTCTGCTTTATGAAATTCAGATCATTTGCATTATCATCTTCAGATTACACTTTTCAAAAACTACTTCATTGTTTTTAGATTAATTCTCATTAACTTTTTCATTCTTATTAGATTCATTCTCATTAATATTGTCATTGTTATTTTATTCCATCTCCTTATTTTTTTCCGCCGTTATTAGATTCCTTATCGTTAACCTTTTTTATAATAATATATTCAATCAAATTACTTTTTAATGTTAGATTTTTCTCATCAATAGTCTCTAACTTATTTGGTTTTTTAATACCCATACGGTATTTATTAGATGTATGCTATCACTGGGAATATATCGTTTGTGATATTCGGATACTATTAATACACTATTGAATACGTCTAATTAAATTAATGTTTTTGCATAAATTTTCGTTGTTAGATAAACTTATTTGTATTCAACGAATGAAATCACATTTTTAAGTAAAACATTTTTCTCACCCTTTGCTATATTTTATAAAAACCAATCAGTACGCTTAGCGTACGTACATTTCTTATTTTAACTCAATAATTATTTCATTTCATTACCACTGTGTTCATCTTTCATTTTACCAATAACTTCCGTATTGGTTTATGCTATAAGATACACGAATTGTCTGTATGATAATCAGAAATATAAAAATGTCTGACATTTTCTTTCATGTCGTTGCATAACTGTAATGTTTTATGATAAATGTAACTGTCCATTTCTATATATGATAATGAAAACTATACTTTAAAGAGTTAGACATTCCTAGTATACTTATTTTAACACAAATTGGTTTGTTTAAACGCAAATGTGTTTTATACTTGTAATCTACGACCGGAGATTCCGTGAAAACAGTACGATATTTAACATTTGGTTTGGTTGCTTATTTATCTACTAGCTAAGAACTTCTACACAACTTAACTTCAACTCTGTTTCTAATAATATTTATTGTTTTCCTGATGACAGAATTATTCATCAATTTATAGAAATGGTTTTAAAAATTGTTTGTAGCTTTCGTTCGATTTGTGTGTCTAAATCAATGTAAGCTTTCAGCCAAAATTATTTGTTAAACTCTATGAAATATTTTAAATTTCATTCCAAAAGATAAATATTGTTTATGATTTACATAATGTTGTAAGTAGGCCTATTTGTTTAGATGAAGAAGTTGAAAGTTTGAAATCTTTCGAACCATTTAGTCTATTTTATTTTCTGGTGCTAGTGTTAGACATTTATGACAATAGTTTCTATTTTGAGGGTAGGCATATTCCAAATCTACTTCCAATATATAGCATTTATGATAATTATTTGGTGTCTTCATTGTATTGATATTTCGGGGTGGATTTCAGGGGAGGCTGAAGAGGGCCGCCCACACCAAATTGTGTTCAACATTATGTAGCCTTAGTATGTCCAGTCGCTTCAAGGAAACTGCAGTTTTGCTCTATGGTGATTGATCCCAGTACATTTTGTATCCTTCTTGTATCTACAAAATTTTTGATGTTCTGTTACAGTAAACAGCCACACTTTTGAGCTGGCTGGTATTGTTTTACAACCCATAAAATCACGTAACCCCCTCCCTTTTCCCCAAAAAATGTGTTAGTAAATGCGCCACTGAAGATGTTTATATCTGACCATGTTAATCCACTTGATAGTATAGCCCTATATTGGCTCTTGGCCCAGTCAGAAATTATTAGCGCCTAAATCAGCGAGATAAGAATTATTTTTAATTGCCGTAATATTTTTCATATTTATTATTTGCTTTTGCATATATTTTGCAACAATGCGATATCCCACCAAGAGTAAAATTTTCTACCAGCAACAACATTACGAACTAGAGAAGTGTTCTGAACATACGCCATTACAGTAAATGGTGTGTCACAGAAAACCAGAGAATACACAAAAACAAACACAAAGTAAATAAACCAAAGGACTTTGTTTGCAACTAGAATATGTACCTAAACATATACAATTCCACAAGGAATTAGTGAGTTACAAGAAAATGAACACAAATGAGCAGCGCCCAGGCACCAAAAGGCAATGCAAAGTAAAAATAAATAACTCAGATTATCTCACAATCGAGTTCCTTCAGTACGTTAAGTCGCAAGGAGACCGTTGTGTTCGTCTGTGATTTCATTGTTTTTCTGTCAACAGTTGCTGTGTTATGTGTTTTCGTTCGCTTTTCTCAGGGGGTCCGTCTTTTGTATTTATTTTTGTTCTTACTTACTGACGATAATTCATTTTATGGAATAATCTGAAATATTTTTTCTTTTTTTTTTTTTTTTGTGCTTAGGTGCTCGTTTGTGTTAATTGTTTTTTTTAATGGATGATTAATTACTTATGGAATGGAATATTTTACCCATGTTTGCCAGTTGAAAACAAAGTCCTTTTGTTTATTTACTTGTCTGATTGTGTGTATTATCAGATTTTCTGTGAGACTGCATTTGCTACAACGGCGTATGTCCAAAGTTCTTGTTCAGTTTGTAACTCATTACCATTGTAAGAATCGTTAAAAAAAATCAACAACATGTCGTAACATGTTAATAATTCTAGTTCTATGTTCCTGTGTCTAATCATCGTCTCCTATGCTAAGCCGTGAACTGTGTACTATTGTGATGGATCGAGTTATAAATGTTTAAAAACAAACATCTCAGACAATTACGAATAAATCGTCTAGTAGAAATACGCTGATTTTGCTTTAACCGCGAGTAAAACTTTATTAGAGTTTTTATGATGATAACTTTCCAAAGTCCTATCGCGAATTCGTATTCTACGTCGGAAATATCACACATACTTGTAAAATGTATCTTTGTATGGTAGTGATGCTTCATTATATCTGGTACGTAGTTTCATTTTTAATAGCATATGTTTTCCGTCAACTTGCAAAAGCTGTTCCAATTTCGTCAGATGCTAAACTGAGTATGTATTTGTGATGTTTACTTTTCAAATAATTTTTAATAAGTGATGATTTATGTTTATAGTTACAAGTTTTTTTCACAATGTACTTATTTTTCTAGTGCTTAACTATGGTTTTACACGTTTTAATTATTATTATTTTTTATTTGAGATGGTTTATAATTACTCTACCAGCACGAACGTGTGGTTCGCGCGCCAAATTCTGCTAAGCCCGTGTTTACTTTTACGGTGGCCTGCGTGCCACCAGTTGCCGACCATGTGGATTATGCGTGCATCAGATGGTGGTATGCCTGCGCTTAAGTTCAGCTGTTTGGATATGCGTAACCTCTGTTGCGAGCTTAAGAAGTGCCGCCCTCTCCGCAGGGCGTTTGGTGGGCGAACAACCTGTGATCAGGGCTTTACTCTAAGTTTGACGTTAGGCTTCGAAACATCTCGACATCGAGTTGCTTCGATCGTCCTGTTAACGAAAGGAAGTCTCGTACGAGATAAAAAGCGTATTCTGAGTGTAGTATCGTTACGGCGCGACGGTCTTTTGGGCAAGCTCGGGGTTTTCGATTGTCATCCCAGTACGGCAAAATAACATAAAAATCACAGTTCTTTTACAACTTTTGTTTTGGGGTAAAGTGTGTATTTTTCAAAGAAATTTTGGGCTGTATTGAAAAAAGAGATGTATAGTAGAAACACTTGTTCATAATTTGCAATACTGGCGTACTATTTAGTACACGTTCGCATGCTGCAGCATCAGCTGTTTCATCGTCGCAATTGTTGGAACACTACGTCGATATGGCTGTTCGATGGTAATGGAGGACGATTGAGTTGCTGTCCTTTCACATGAATTTGCGTTTGTGTAAAATTTAGTAGATTTTGGGAAGGCAGCAGCTTAATAAATACAATTAATGATACTTGTGGGAACGATATTACGATTTCAAAGTAAGGAAATATCTGAAATAAAAAAAAAGGTAAGAATATTTGATAAATGTTGCTACTTCAGTATACTGTAAAATGTAGTTAGGTGGATCAGTATCGCGTCAGCGCTCGCCGAGTGCACATCGCACAGCGGCGTGCGAGGTCCGTGGTGTTGAACGGGTAAACCCGCGCGCGTGTTCGTGTTTGTTTGTGTACTAGTCACTTTTCTAAACTCTACAACGACAATGTGTGTTAATTCATTGAGAATTACATTTTTTAAAAGGCCGACCGCGTTATAAAACCACGAGTGGATTGACACTTCACTACATATTCGCGAAGACCAGCTGGAAGCCATACAGCTGCGGCATCCGTCAAAACTATATCTTCTTAAAATTGGTCTCACAACGACTGTGTGAACAAATACTTCAAGACACCGGTGACACTTCATCCATGACTACCAACGCTGGGGAACGGATCAACGTCACCATTGAAGCTGCCATCGATAATCTCCGTCCGGTGAGGATCATCAATTTACCTGTTGAACTTGATCATTCCGAACTGTTGACAGTTTTAGAAAGGTACGGACGTGTCATTAGTCTTCAGGATGAATTATGTGGCAATAAATATAAATATAGAGCTAAATCCGGTGTGCGCATTGCTAGAATGATCATTCACAAGGATATTCCATCTTATGTCACTATTGATGGAGCACATGAAGCAGTTACATACCCGGCTCAGTCACATACTTGCAACTATTGCTTATAGCCAGGACATGAACGTATTTCCTACCCCACGCTACAAGTTAAGTATTCTCGTTGTATACAGAGATTGGAAAAATGGTCCTTTAGCCAGGCTGTCCCTGGCTGTAACCGAACTTTACACACATCTGTATCTGATTTAGTTAGTCCTTTGTTTACTTCACGACAACGTCAGCCGCTACAGGTGCCACAAGGCGAACAAATTACTGAACAGTTTGTTCCGCTTACCGCGAAGGCTTTGGTTGCCAATGTACTGCCAGCCATGACCACTACTCAAGGGCGTGAGGCGAATGGTGAGTATCAGGAAATGGACTTCGCGAAAACCGTTCGTCAGTCAACACATGAACCATCTTTACGTGATGTTACCCCATGGTCTGACGACGCCGAACCCGCAAATTACAGTCCAGTTGAAACAGAACCCTCCGATAGTAGAGCGTCTACAAAACAACAAACATTATCACATGACAAGCGTGGCCGTGACACGAGTAAGACGGATGTTAGTAGTCCTGTATGTAAGTCAATTGCTCTCTCACCTACACGTGCTGAAGAAATGCAGGTTCGTTTAGAGTCGTTAGAACTTTCAAAAGTTGTAATTGCTGAATTACGTACGTCTTAAGAGCACGGGCCTAAAACCTAACACACAGGACATGACTGTCGCTCCACATGAAAAAGATGTGTCATTGTACAAGACTGCTTTCGCTGCCTATTCAAACACTGTGTGACGGCTGCTGGCTCTAATTTATCACCTCCGCTTCTTACTGTCCCAAATTCCTTTCCTTTACGCATGTTTCTAAATGTAATATGTAAGACATATTTGTTTTGTATGCAGGTGGTGTATTTTCTTCCGCTGAAAATCATGTCAGGCTGAAATCACAATGATTGGATACGCCTTTTCAGTTTTTGAGAACATTACTATCACGTCTTCGTAACAGCAATGCTTACTGTTCTTACAGCTATTACACTGAATATTTGTGGTGTGTCGACTCGTACACGTTTTTCAGCACTGGAAACACATATCTCCCAGCAAGCAGTGGATATTTGTGTCTCACAATAAGTTGTTTTCTACGATTTCCCCTGCTTTTCTCGTACGAATGTTTACACGAATGTTGGCGATAGAGGGCGTGGAACTGCTATTCTCACCCGGACAGGTCTCGAATTAGCTGGAATCCAATGCCACCCCTCTGGGAGGATAATTGCTGGGAGAGTGGCTGATGTGGCGATCGCGAACGTATAGGCTCCATCTGTATCACTAGCTCGGAATGAGAGAAATATATTCTTCGATACTGATTTTCTACCATTTTTCCCACCCAAATGCTGTCAACACATCGCAGGTGGTGACTTCAATTGTGTCGTTCAACCTGAAGATCATGTAGGTAGCCCTTATCCTACAAATGCAGGTCTGGCGCAACTGCTTGAGCAGTTACAACTCGTAGATGTCGCTTGTGTGTTACATATACCGTCTTCGCATTATATGTACATAACCAGCCTCAGTAAAACGCAATTGGACCGCTTTTATGTTACAAAGGCCTTCTCAAGTAAACTACACCGGTAAGATGTCATAACGGTGCATTTAACTGACCACTTTGCCGTTGTGTTCACATTTGAACAATTTCAGTCTTTTATACAACATGGTCGTGGGTACTGGCGCCTTAATACGCTACTCCTAAGTGACGAAGCAGTTCAACAGGATTTCCGCACCCAATGGGCGCTTTGGTGTAACTGGAAGTGCTATTAATCGTCCCTAGCTTTGTGGTGGGGACATTGTGTGAAGCCCCATTTTTGAAGTTTGTTTAAGAAGCACTCGTGCTGGCATTCTCAGAAAGAGCACCATACACGTTCCTGTTACGAAACACTGCTGCGGGAGTTGCAGGAACGAGCGAATAGTGGTTCTGATGTTACATCACATCTAAGGGCAGCGAAACAGACATTAATTAACCTTGACACTGAACAGTTGCGTCGCCGGCATATCTTGTTGCGCAATAAGAGTGTTACTGCTGAAGAACTTTACAGTCTCTTCACCCTGGTCACCGAACGAAAACAAATAAAGCAGAGATTGATCAATGGCTTGCATGATTTCGATGGAGTGTTACATACCGACCAACTTAGTGTGACACACATTGTAACTGACCATTTCGCTCAACTCTATTCGAAGCATTGAATTGATCTTGCTTGTGTGGACTCTGTGTTGCAACATTGTGTTAACCACGTGGAGCAGCCGCGATTGGGAACGATTGTGAGTGATTCTGAGGATGCAGAAATTTCACGAATTGTGGCTAACCTTCCTGCTCGTCGTTCACCAGGACCGGATGGCACTCCATATGAATTTTGTAATGCATTTTGGGGTGTCATTAATGTGGAATCCCGCTCTGTACTATGGGACACAATTGCACGAAGTGAGCTGTGTGCTTCGTACAAACAAGGCATTATAGTCCTCGTTCCGAAGATATCCTCTCCGCGACGTCCAGATGAATTTCGACCGTTTTATCTGCTGTGTGCATATTATAAAATCCTGACTGGTCTCTGCGCTGCACGTCTCATAATGTCTTTGCCTGACGTTCTTGGTCAGGGGCAAACTTGTGATGTACCTGGAAAGTCGATAATTCCGGGATGCTGGCCCTGAACAATGTGCATTTATATGTCAAGGCACAGCATAAGACAGCTGCCTTTCTAAATATTGATATGGATAAGGCATTTGACCGAATGGACCATGACTACTTCTTGGCGGTATTGCGTCATTTCCGTTTTCCTCCAGCTGCTAAGGAATGGGTTCAAATGATCCACGATGGGGCCACGTCGCGTATTAAACTGAACTGATTTCTTAGCTCTCCTATTGCCATTCGCAGAATTGTGCGACAGGGCTTCCCGTTGTCGATGATTCTCTTCACCATTGCCATCGATCTATTATGCCGTCTTTTGAGTAACAGGTTTCAGGGTCTCCGATTTTCAACTGGCTCCTTTACATTGAATGCATATGCTGATGATCTTACCTGCTTAAATCAGTCGCAGCAAGACTTACGGAACACTCTTGATGCCCTGGACTTATTCAAGCATGCTTCCAAATTGAGAACAAATATCCACAAATCATCCTTACTCTACTTATATCAGGACGCAACTACCATTCTTTTAGAACCTGGGCCCTTCCGGATTGTCAACAACTTCAAAATTTTTGCCGTTTATTTCCTGACTGATGCTACACGCATGGTTTCACACAACTGGCAGTCTGCACTTTCAAGATTACGAGCGCATCAGACATTACTTCACTTGCGGGACATCAATCTTCTACTACGTGTGTCGTTGATCAACGCTATTGTTTTATCCAAATTATGGTACTTGGCCCATTTATCCCTCTTCCTCGTCCGATTAATGCTCGCCTATTAAAATATGTTGGATGGATTGTGTGGCGCTCGATCATTTTAAGAGGGTCCGTCCACAACTCTACCTTTCTGTATCATCTGGAAACTAGGGTTTACTGGACCATTACACCCAGTGTACTGCCATATACAAAGCGACTGCCATTAAAACTGTGTTTCGTGCCGATCTCTATGCAGCTATTCAACGGTCGCCATGTCATTTAGGAGCTCGGTTACTTCAACAAGTACCCGTCGTTTCGCCTAAAAATGTTTTTCCTAATCGTAGGCAAAACGACTTTTGGCACTATGACTTTAGGCAAAATTACTTTTAGCCAAAAGAATATTAGGCTAAACGATTTTAGGCGAAATTTTTTTAGGCAAAACGATTTTAGGCAAAATAACTTTAGGGGAAATGACTTTTGGGCAATAATCGAAGAGGATAGCACTTTGAAAAGAGCATTTTAGGCAAAACGATTTTAGGCAAAATAATTTTAGGCAAACAACTTTGTCCCAAGTTTATCAACGAGATAAAATTTAAATAAAACATATTTCAGGCCAAACGACTTTAGGCTAAACGAATTTAGGAGAAACTATTTTAGGCCAAATAGTTTTAGGCGAAATTACGTTAGGCAAAACGATTTAAGGCGAAACTACTTCAATTTGGAACCCTTTAGGACGATAGGTTTTTTTAGGCAAAATTACTTTAGGCGGAAGTATATTAGGCTAAACGACTTTACGCAAATTTATTCACGCAAAACAACTTTAGAAAAAAATCTTTAGGCTAAATGACTTTTTCGCGAGTTAAGCGAGATGCTAGTATTTTAAAAAATTATTTTAGGCAAAACTATTTTAGGCAAAATTATTTTATGCAAAACGACTTTATCGAAATTTCAGCAAACAGATTTTAGGCCAAAATACTTTAGGCTAAACTACTTTAGGCAAAATAATTTAGGCAAAACTTTTTAGGCAAAAGTGTTTTAGGCGAAACTAATTTAGGCTTTACTGTTTTATGCAAAACTACTTTGAGCCAAAGGATTTTGGGCGATAATTTTTCAGGCAAAACGATTTTAGGCAAAAATACTTTAGGAGAAACTATTTTGGGCAAAACCATAATTGTTGCTTCGTGTGGCAAACTAAAATATGTTTTACACACTATCTTGTTCATATTTCCCTCATTGGTGGCACCACTATTTCGATAACTCGAAATACTATAAAAGAGACACCTAGTTCAATCTATCAGAAACAGATGGTGTAGCAGTTCGGATAACTGGCAATCTCATACACTGCAAATAGTTCACCAAAGTTCCGGCAGGCCACGTCACTGTCGCTCAACCGGCGCGTACATGCCATCCCACTAAGTTGACCCTGACCAGTGCAGACTGATTGGTTGCCAAACAGATGTTGAAGAACAGGTACCAAACTCGCCTGGAGGTCAATATTCAAACAAAGAAGGTTGGGACGACAGTGCTGGCTCGCTGACAACAATAATACTGGGTGGCAGGCCGGAGCAGCTTGCATACCGTTCATCGATACTTGCTTGTAGGTTTACATATGGAATATACGACTTAACCTGTTACGTCAAATCAGATTGCATGCCAGGAGAATCAGCTGTTTCTGCGCAAACAATTTCGCGTCTGATATTAGGCTCAATGCATTGGCATGCTTGTTCATATAAAATAATAAAACGTGGTTAATTATTTAACTTGAAACAGCAAGGTAAATAACAGCATGGCACTTCGAAAAGCTGCAAAGATACCTTGCGTTTGTTGATTTCAAAATAATAAATAGCAATAAAGTCTATCTTGCTTCACTTTCACACCCACTGATTTGCTTTTATAAGTACTAGCTGGTAGCCACAACTTTATTTAAAGGGTTTTAAATTTAATGTAACAGAATTACATACTGCGGTAACAATTTTCCTTTTCACAATGTTTCTAAAACGGACATTAATGACCCATAACATTATTTTGCAGCGTTTGGTACTTTCAGAAAATTTGTTTCAGAATTATTATCGCATTATTTTATCACCACACATTAATAATTTTTATAAGAACCGTATCCAGTTTAGATGAAAATCACGACGACAACACATTGAGTCAAAGCATAACCGACGACTCATTTAACAAATTTTTCATTACTTCATAGCTCTTAAGTGATCGGATTTAGAAAATTTCTCAAATCCGTTTATGGACATTTACGTATTAATCATCACAAAACAAAAAGCAACTATATGGCTCGACGGGGTTGATAGCACTCATGGATTTATCTAAAACACATTCCATGTCTTTTCACCCTCTCAGAATTCTTCGAATTTCGAAAAAAAAAATAATAATAATAATAAAAAATATTAAAACCTTTATAGACAGTTATGGCCATTGTATGGGCTCAAATTTCAAGTGGAAGTGACGATAACCCGTTGATTATAAAATATATATATATATATATATATATATACGATTAATTGGAAACACGTCTCATCCTGTTTCATACCTTGTCATCTCCTTAGCTATCAAATTTTAAAAAATCAATAAACTACATTTCAAGTAAGCAAACAAGCATTAAACCGAAGTATAAAGCGCATCACTACCTAAAAATTAATTAATATATATATAATATTGATCACGAATCGAAAATATATTTTACCTTTTTTTTACATATTTGAAGTCGAATTCGGATAATATTCTTACATATATTTTCAGTCGTTACATAAACATCATTCTGAAGCGGACTGCAATTTGTTATCTCGATTGGTTCTATATTTGTGGAAGAATAATTGAAAACACATTTCACATCTTTTCATCCCCTTAATAACGATTCTCGGAACATCTTGTAGTTTTGTGATATAAATCTGTATACGTACCTATTTAATTGAAGTAAAAATTACAATAGTCCATTGGGCTTGAGCTATACAAACGAATAATAAAAACATATTTCGCCTTTTTTTCTCTTAAGGAGTCGAATTTGGGTGTTCGTATAATCATAACTATGAAGTGAAAAGCAACTTTGTATCCCATAGAATGGAAATGGATAATTAATCGAAAATTAATTTCAGGTCTTTTCGCCCATTTAAAGGTTGAATTTCGAAAAATCCTTAAATTAGCCAATTTTTATTATTGAACCTGTGACAACAGACCATCGGGTTCAATCTACGTATACGAATATTATAAAACACATTTCACCCCTTTTTACTCCCTTAAGGATCAAATTTGAAAAACCTTTTCTTAGTGCTCGTCTATGACCTAAAGGAAACCCACACAAAAATTTCACATTTCTAGGTCCAGCGGTTTGGGTGGCAGTTTGATGTCAGTCAGTGTTTTATTTTATACATAAAGATTTACATATAAGAAGAAGTGTTCACTGCTATTTTGTGATCCGTTACAGTTATATGACAGAGTGTTTTTCAATAACACCCCGAAAATTCTAACTCATATAATTTTACGACGAAGTTGCTGTGTGAGTATACATTATAGCATTTTTCGTGTTTGGACTACAATTTCCGGTCATTTAGTTTATTGTGTGACGAAATGTTTCGCCCTTTATCACCTTGGCAGTTACGAGAAGGCGTAATTTCATGTGAATACTGTATACGTAGTTTCTTGATTTTACTTCTGATTTGCTATGTTAATAACCTGAAACATTTACGTTCGTGTGGTTGCAAGAATTTCTGTTTGTAAAGTTAAATATGATTTCTCATTCAAAAGGTGCTGACTTATTTTTCTCGATCTTGAAAATACTGTGTGCGATAATATTCCTTTAAAACTATTAACGAGAGTTAAGAGCTACAGTGAAATATATGACACAATTTACTGTGAGACCCTGTTTGAAATACTTTTTTTTTTAGCAAAAATGATTGTTTTCCCACCAGTGTTTGTATGTAGCTTACCTCACCTACGCCTACTTCATTTTTTATAACATACATTTTCCAATATTAAGGTCATGCCCTCCTGTTTGTACTTTTTTTTTAGCGATAGCAATTTTTTACACCTATGCTAGAGCAGGTATCAATAATTTATTCGGGAGTTTGATTTAAATAATTGTGTCAAATTTGGCTGATTTTTCCAAGGCTGTAAATAACATGGTTTTAGCTAATTATGTAATAAACGAAATTCTGGTAAAATGACTTTTTAGTGGAAACTACATAATTTATTATTTTGAAAATACTTACTTTTACAGCAAAAACCATTTGAAACAAAACTACAAAATAAGATTTTGATATCTGCTCTCATTTAAGCTGAAAATAATCATTATCGCAAAAACGGTACAAACAAGAGAGCCTTAATTGCATGCAGTGGCGGATTAAATCACTTATTTTAGGGGGGGGCGGAGGGTTTGCCTTAAGAAGTATACATACGCACCCCACAAACCAAAGACGGGTAGTCCGGGCGTCCTCTCCCGGAAAAATTTGGATTTGTAGGTGCAAAATGGTGCTATTTTAGGAGTTTCCAAGCCAAAAATTTGAATATACTGCTTTCAAAAAATCGTTATATTTTTTTTCGATAAATTATGCTTATAAAGGGAAATTCTTTGTGCTCATGTAAACAAATGTAGATTTGTAGGTGTAAAATGAGGCTATTTTAGGAGTTTCCAAGCAAAAAATTTGAATATACTACTTTCAAAAAATGGTTATATTTTTTTACGATATGCTTGTAAAGGGACGTTTTTTGTGCTGAAATAAAAATAAAAAAATTCTGACGTGCCATGTGGTCACCATACCAAATAATAAGAAGTAATAGCCATCAATTATAAGCAATTATAATAAATTACAGATATAATTATAAGCATGTGATTCGACGATTTATTCTTTTCGTCATCGTGTCGGGATGCCGACATTCTCTATGTACAGAATTTTATTTAGGAAAAACAGCAATGTATATAATTTGTCTTTGTGGAAACAGCAGGTGCAAGTGTCTGGGCCTTCTCGCCCCACTAACGCTTATGTAATCCCTAAAGTTTCCGGGCGGGAGCGGAGGGAAGCCAGCCTATTGTGTTTAAGATACAAATCTTAAATAGTTACAATAACTTGAATGTAAGGAGTTTTAAGAATAAATAAACATATAAGGTATTTTTCAAAGTACAGCTAAATGAAATTAAATAATTATGTAACAAATATGGTAGTGGCAGGAAGTTATGTGTCCTCGAGGGGCGGGGCTATCTTTCGGAAGCTGTATCCTGATTGACTTAACTGAATCAACGCCTGCAAGACAAGCAACAAGGAAGTTGGCGCCAAACAAGAGCATAGCTAAATTGTTGAAAAATTTTTGGACGGACGTTTTCGAGCCGCGGAAGACGGCGTTGAGACGCAGATAACGACGGGCGGGTAACCCAGGGTGTTAGTTCAGGCGCAGGATGCCTTTCCAGAGACGGTGTTGAATGAAGAGATCGACGGGCCGGGGTACACCGGCGGGTGTTTCCAATTTATGCGTCGGGACGCCTGCGAGTTACGGTATTCGGACCGGTTATTTTAGAAGTATTGCAAAGCGTCACAAGTTAGGGCGGCAGACCGCTGACGACGCCATGGTAACCTTCGACGTTATTTAGCTACGTATTGCTCCGACTAGCGGGCGTATAATCATAAGTGCAAAACCGACAAACTTTGCATAATAACGATCATGCCACGGGAGGACAGTGAGAGCTTGCTACATGGTTTAAACTGAACTTGCCCACTTCCTATTACTCCACACACTTTACACCATAAAAACTTTAGGTCGTCACAAATTAAGCATAATTTTAATATTCTGCTTAGACTATTTTTTTTGGTTGTGTTAGTTCTTGAAAAACGTGCTACCTGGTAAATTTTGCAATAAATTTGGTTCTGCAGGTCAACGTATTTTCTCGGGGATCTTCCGGTTACTTCGTCCCTTTATTCCGGTGCTGCGGCATACTCGTATCGTGTCAACCATCACAAGCACAGGCACCAAATACCTAGTTTAAGTGCTAATCAAAATGTCTTCTTTTATTGAAAAGCCTCATGTCATGGGAAAATACACCCAATGAAAACCAACATCTTTATTGAATCTAAAAAATTTATACTGAAATTAGATGTCACGAGCCAATGGCTATTCGCTCAAATTTATGGACACAAGAATAAAAAAAAAAATTTGTATTTTAAAACATTTCTGAAAGTCTAGTAAAAATCCTTTACTTTATTAGATTTCTTTAAATACAAAAATTTTTTGTTTTGTGTTTTTATAACTGTAAGCTACAGCCCGCAACATTAATTAAAACTCATGTGTTAATTATTTAACTACCATTATTCATTAAGGTTTCGCTGAGATATGTTCCCGTAAAGTCGAAATTTTGACTTTGACATGCAGTTTTGGGAAAACTATGCACGGTAAAATATTGTTCTTCAGATGATAAAATAAAACGCTATTTCGTACAAAAAAATTTTTGCATTTTTCACACTTAACGACCTTAAACTGCTTTCACGGTATAAAGAACCTAATAAAAACGAACCTTTGTCGCAGTATCAGCATCGCCGTCTCCGGTTACTTCACATTTATGCAGTTTACTAAAAATATGTAAAAAGGTTATTTTCTCTATCTTCGTAGTTAGTATTCAATATTAAAACATAACGCAAAACACTTCATAACAAATAAAGTTGAAACCATCACTTGTTCACTGCACACTAGTGACTGAGAGTATGTAAAGACATGGTGTCGTAGTTCGTAATCCGCCCCCTTTTTTTCTTATTTCTTTACAACTCCCGGCTGTGGGCCGTTATTTATGACAGGGCCTTGATATGACCAGTCTTTCTTCGACCTGACACACTCGCCCTCCTGCTGAGAAAGGGTCGCAAGGGACTTCGCACAAGAGAAAAAACAGAAATTATATTCTCCCTTCAGCACAGCACACAGCGCTTTTCGAGCAAGAACAAATATCACTTACGTAAAAAGGAGCTTGAGAGAAGGGAAAAAGTTGTTTAACAATATTGAATTTTGCAGTTATGATCACATAAAATGTACATATTATATGAGTGTAAAAACATTTGTGAGTCTATTTGCGTGGACGAATATTATTAACAAATATTTATTTGTAAAAATGTAATGCTTCTGCTGTATATATTTAAACATTTACCACACGAAAAAAAAAAAAAACACAACAGGTTCTTAGGGGAGGAGACGGTCCCCCTTAAATCTTAAATCCGCCACTGATTGCATGACATTTGTTTTATGGCCGTTGTTAGTACGTCAGAAAAAATTTTGGTTCTTATCACAATATTTTCACGGCCGCGATTAATATTTCGCTTGATACTGATTGGGCCTGCGTACAAAGTGCATATGACAAAACAATCACTGTGCTAACTGTTTTGGCAATCTTTCTATTAATTTGTTGTAATCATTACAATTTGCTACAATTACGTATATACATTAAGAAACTTGAGACGAAAGTACCCTGTACTGTTAAAAGTAATACGACTCATTTTAGTTGCGTAAAATGTTTATTACTAAATCTTATAAACACAAATATAAGTCTTCGAAGTTTGCTGTATATGAGAAAACAGTAATAAATCGGTGCCGAGTATGTTGCAAATGTTTATTAACGCACAGGAACTGTCCAACCAACGTTGTTACGCACGTTTTCCGACATTTTATATGCAAAAACAGCTGATTCTACCCATGTTTCAGTGTGCAAATGCTCATGGCCAAGTCGTCCATTCCGTGCAAAGAAAACAAAAAAAATTTCAAAATACGTTTTTCAGTGAAATGTAGAGATACTTGATATATAAATATTTTATAATTAATGTATGTAATTTGGAAGTTTACGTAGTAACTTACATCGGACACGTCCTAACGTAGTACCGACTACATAGTTGGAACGAATCACAACTCGTATGAGTGATTTCAACATAATATGTATTTCCTGTTAGTTCCTTCACACAATGAAAGGAATTAATAATTCAAGTGAAATTATCTGACTCCAGTGACGCTTACAAGCAAACTAGGAAAAATCATTAAAATTACTAACAGTGAATGGGATGGGCCTGTCGTGACTAGAGTTCGCAATGACGACCTGGCCTGTTCCATGTATTGGGCTCAACCGGGCGATGTCGACAGGCTTCTTGCAGCAAATTAATTTGTCTTCGTGGTTGACGAAATTCTTGATGATTGCAGAAACATTTTACCTCTCCGGAATTTGATTTAAACTGACATAAACTCAAACCTACCACTAAAACGTAACAATGTGAGAGAGCTGCCTTGCTGGCTTCAATTCTCTGAACTCAGTACCAGTGAAATAATCGTTATTAACTAAGAAAACCTTCAGCTGCAACGGTGCATGCAATGGCAATGGTCAAAATTTACGAGTTTTCTTTAAAGTAACCGCGCGGGTATATTAAGTTTACCCGGTTATTTAAGTCAATGCCAGACGAGCGGGCGGCAAACAAAAACAACTGTCTAACGTCATGCCATTTTAAAGCTCGGTAATTTGAAAATTGAAGTGTGCATGGAATAGTTACTTCACCTGATCCGCATTACTGGCATATTTTATCTTTACTACAAATAACATCTTATAGTTGACCAACTCCAGTAACGATTTTTGCACGTTTCCAAGGCCGTAAAATACGTTAATTAATACTAGCATGACTTCCATTACAATTTGTAGAGTGTACCAAACGATCTAATTGTCAAATATATTTTTTTAAGAAAATTGGGGAAAAGAGCGCTGCAAGAGCATACGTGCATACGGCACACACAATTTTTCGACGTTAATTAAATCTATTAGGACAATTATTGGTACTAAGTTCTTACAGCAAAACATAGGCATTGACAAATAGTTCATTTTGATGTAATAAACTCAATTCGGTCTCTTTTGGCACTCAGATATTTTAGAATTTCCGATCTACAAACATTTTCCTAGTATATGCATTTGCTTACAGTCATTGCGAACAACTTTTATAGTTTCCATGTAGTGTTGTTCATCGTATAAGTTTTGATTTCATAGCAATTTTTTAAAGAAACCCACACGACAATTGTTTTTTAGAACTGTATTTCAGTTTACTAAATTGCGAGAATAAGTGAGCGCGAAACAACGCTCACTGATCTGTCAATTTTGCAGACATTTGACTTGACAACAAAAGTGTCTTTCCAAATACTCCTACTGTTTTCGAGATTTTTGTCCCAATATTTAGTTTTATTAGCGGCAAATAATAAAATACGTAAGAAAAAAATAACTTATGTATGAGAGATTGGTAAGGCTACAGCAAATATTCATTAATGACTTTACTTATTACACATTTTGTACCGGAAAGAGAAAAGTGACGTAACGGTAACCCGTTAGATTCGCATTCTGGAGGATAAGAACTCGATTCCCGGCTCTGGCCATCTTGATTTCGGTTTTCCGTTGTTTCCCGAGATACCTGTAGCCGATTGCATTGCTCTAAAAAGTTCATAACCGTTTCCTTTCCCAGTTAATCTGTGTTTGTCTCTGACTAATGGCCTAAGGTCCCGATGAAATAGTAATTTTAACTTTATATACATATATTATGTATGTAACCTTAAATTTATTAAGTTCCGAAATTTAGAAAATCAATTAATACCTAACTAATGAGCTTTAAAAATTTACTCATGTATTTTACAAAGCATTTGACACGAAAAGTCGAAAACTGTAATTTTAATTGCCCTTTATAAAGCAAAAAATCACTTTTAAAAATAATGGTATTTAACTTACACTCATGAATAAAGAATTACGACAATCTTTCCAAGATATAACTGCAACACATTGGCAAAAATAAGCAATTATTCTTTAAGTGGAAAGAGCCCATAATATTTTTTAATGTCTTACACAGGAAGTGTGTGTTTATTTTTTCAGAGCACAATCACAATAAAATAAGGTAGACTCACATACTAATGTATGATTTTGTCATTTTAAAACGCTACACATGAATTTTTTTTTCGTGGCTATATTATTAAGTTTGTGATAACATGTAAAATTACTGAAACTCATAGAGAAACATTTTTCTAGTGAAGACGTCGTATGAACACGATCACTAAGTGTTGATTGGAATAGAGGTAACACAAAACCCGTTTCCTGTTTGGAGAGACACAACCAGCAGGTGTCCGGTAACAACCTTGCAGTGAGCTGGCTAGGAGTCCATTGTCATTCTACCTGCCAGTCTTCATCCCGCGCCAGCACTCTCTACTCGGCCCACGCTACTTCTCCTCCGTCCCAGCTCCTTACGAAAAATTTTATTTCAAATATTAAGTTTTAACGCTTTCGTATTTGTGATAGAAACATGTCCCAGTGGACTGTATTTTTTACCAGAAACAGATGTTACATGTGTGGGTGGCGTCAATTTTTACACATGACATAGACTGCGTTGTGTTAAAATTTAAATATCTATCATGAGTAAAATAATATTTGAAAAAGGTAGCGAACAAAGAGGGACTCCTAGCCAATGTTCCTCTATAGTCAACAGTCTGATATTTATTTCAGTTTCTTAGTTTTAATATTATCTGAAAAAAAAAAACTGAACTTAATTTAGACGGGTATTCAGTATATTTTAACTGAGGCCGTAGCTCAATTCGCCGAAAGAGTGCTCTTTCGTGCTCTCGCTCATGCAAATACGTCACAACTACGTCAGAGAGAGCACACTCTGTGTATCTCAGTTGTTCGCCGAGAGTACGAAAGAAAGATGGAACGAAGTCGTATACTCGCTCTCGCTCTCTCGTGCTCTCTGACTTACGTCATTTCGATTACAACTATGGTTTGAGGTTAGTGAAGAAACGTGCGACATACATTGCAGATATTTCAATATTTACGCATAAATAATTATTTCCAGCGGACAGTTACTTATGGCGAGGAATTAAGTTACTATTTTCGGCCCTAATATACATTTAAATACACAAAATAAAAAATTTCAGCATTTCCTGTGAACAGCCATTTCCCGCTTGAAATACGACGTTGGTAAGTTTAAAAATCATTATTTGAATAGCTCAAACGTATTTGATGTGTTTTTAGTTTGTACGAATAAAATTTACGCACGTGTTACCTTTGCAACGTATGTTTACTAATACGAGTGAGTATCGTTCCAGTTGGAGAGTGCGAGTGCACCAGAGAGCAAGTAAGAGCTCTCTCTTGTTATGCGAAAGAGTACTTTCTCAACATAAAATTGAGATACAGTCTGAGCTTGCCCCAGACCAGTCAGATCTGCTAATGTGACAAAAACCATGATAACTCATTCTGTAATGAACTATTGACATGTGAATTTTGTCGCCAGCATTCTACCACCATAATTCGCTAAATAATTTACATAAAACATAATTCTACTGCTCGCCTCATTGAGAATCATTTTGTCTTCTCAATTCATGTATTAGTACGTATTTAAAATTAATTTGAGAAGTGTAAATTTAAAAGGCTTATTCATAGCATGGGTACAAACTCCTGAGTGTTTTGTAAAAGCCCGTCTGTGACTGTTACCATGCCTCTATGAACACCTGTCCGAATCATATGTTACTTTCTTCTTACATTAATTTATTTCAAATAATACCAAACATGTTTAAAAGAATGCATTCAAAATTAAGTGAGCGTCACAAACACAGGCATAGTGGAACAGGTCTGGACACTTGGAGTATTGATCCTCATATGACTGATTGGCACCACTGGCATTCTGCAGTTGTTTTAACATTGCGTTAAATGGAACTACGCCTAGCAAGTTCGAGTCATAGCCGCTAGAAGCACTGGTAGTAGAAGCTATGTTGCAGTGTTAAAACAACATTTTCATTACTAGTGGCGCTTCCAGTAATGAAGAGGTCAACTCATTAGCATTCTCAGATAGGCTTAGTGTCTAGACCTGTAATTATAAGACCATGGTCACAACATTTCACCCACCTAGAATGTTTGCATTAATAAATGAAAGCATTATGCACTAAATATTAAAAGTCATAATTCTGCAGATTCGCCAAATAATGCTATCCTCAGTAATATATTACGAGTTTGACAGACTGCATAATTAATATTATAAAAATATTATGCAAAACAAAACTGTTTGAATCACGTGAACAATGTCACAGTTACAACGCCTTTACATTTATGTAAATAATACACACATTTATTCAGGCACAAGTAGCAAACCAACATTGCTTACTGGTCTCTACGTGGTCCTCTTTGCAATTTTTTACTACAATGACCATTCTTCCGTGAATGTGCTTAGGTAACGAGTCCTTGCTTATTACTCTCCGCATTTGGAATATAGTTATTTTAGTGCATTATCGATAGCAGCAGTTGGTTACTTGTATGTAGTTTTTTCAGAAGTTTTCTATGAGTTGTGTAACATGATGTTGAGTTGGAAGAAGTAGGGAGCATTGCTGATCCAATTCCACTAAGGATTGCTCAAACCTTATGTCCGCCCTGAGTAGTTGTTTTCCATCCAAAATGGATTCAAACTTTTCAATGAACTCATGATCGATATAATTTGATCCGATAGCAAACTTATAATGTCTTGCTGAAACGCTTCAATTTGAATTTGTTGTGTGCCTAATAAGGCTGCTTGTGATATTTTACTAGTCTCACATTACTAGCAAATACGATTGCACTTGCTCTTGCAGATATATGAATCGTAATCAATATGCAGTGACGTTTTGCAGCTTTGTTCGACTTGAGTATTTTATGAACAAATCATTTTTGGAAAGACAGAGGAATTTCGCGATTTTATGTACCTGTCGACTCTTCTGTTCCTTGCACAATTCTTCCGAAACAACTTCCACCTTCCACTGTTCAAGTAGGCCATTCAGACTCATTTCTTCGAAACCACCACAGTTTGGCATTATTAGATCAGCTCCTCGGGAAAATGTATCAGCGGGTTTTTTCCCATGAACTTACCAACTGACATAGCCTCAGTCTTCGATGTAAATGAATTGCTGTGAATCTGAAACTCATTTGAATTAGATGGTAATCGTACTTGATAATGTACAGTGTTCAATCTAATAGTGTATTGAACAAAATTCCTTTCGCATTATAATTCTTCGGTCGTTAATGGTTCAGTTGTTAGTTCTTCAACTTACCGAAATGTTTCTTATCTACAATGCAATGGATCTAACTTAATGAATTAAGCATGGCTTGGTTGTTTTTCACTATCCTTCATGTAATAAATATGTATTCCTCCAGATAAAATGTATCCTAGATTCGTGTTCTGCAGTGTAAGCAATCCCTCGTGTTCGTATGTGTTATTTTCAAGAAGTTAAATAAAATTCTGTTCCTATAAGTAAGTCAGTTTCGCCAGGATAATGAAACTTACTGTCTGATAATTCCACATACTTTGGAATATCCATTTCACAACAATCTATTCATCCAGCCGCCTTCTGATTTGTTACAAGATAGAGGATAAAGCATGTCAATATTTTTTGTAGGAACTGTGACTAGAATGAGCTCAATTTTAATACTGTGTGTGCTAGTTGGACTTCATTATTTATCTCCTTGATGATGCCCACTTCATTTTTAATTCGTTATAGCTGCAGACGTCACGCCATATTTTCTCTGGGGACGCGTCGTTTTGCCTAAAAACGTTTTGCCTAAACACATTTTATCTACTTCGTTTTGCCTAAAATCTTTTCTCCTAAAATAGTTTCGCCTAAAATCGTTTCGCCTAAAGTATTTTTGCCTAAAATCGTATTGCCTGTTTCGCCTAAAATTTTTAGCCTAATAATCGTTTCTCTTAAAGTTGTTTAGCCTAAAGTCGTTTGGCCTAAAATCAGTTTGATTTAGATTTCATGTGTTTGCTTTACTCCCGAAAAAGTCGTTTCGCCTTCACTAATTTCGCCTAAAATCGTTTTGCCTAAACTTGTTCACTTAAAGTTCCAGCCACTCTCTTAACTTGCACAAAATTTAGCCTAAAGTCGTTTTACCTAAATTAAATTTGCCTAAAGTCGTTTCGCCTAAACATTTTGGCACCTTCCTTTTGCCTAAAGTCATTTGGCCTAAAGTCATTCAGCCTAAAGGCGTTTCGCCTAAAATCGTTTCGCCTAAAGTAGTTTTGCCTAAAATTGTTTTGCCTAAATTCGTTTTGCCTAAAGTTATTATGCCTAAAAGTCATTTCGCCTAAA